>MU766150.1:42710-95846 GCA_026770625.1 Nicotiana glauca | reverse complement strand
TTTTTGCAAAAAAAAAAAAAAAAATAGCCTCAATCATGCCTTGCATGTGTCCAGTAGGGGGTGTTATTGTCTCACATAGTGTTGGTTTAAAGTTTTCTCATACATGTGTGGATCTACTTATCGGAGTTTGAGCATGACAGACACCCCGAGACCATCCAGTCAGGATCATTCAGGAGTTGCTTAAGGAGGTTTTTCTTTTTTATGTTTTCTTTTACCTTTTAGTTTTGTATAGTAATGTCGAGTTTTATTATTACTATTGTACTTTCTATTTTGCATTTGAAAAATGTGTGTGATAGATCAAAAATTCAAAAAAAAATTGTGTTTTATATTTTCGTTAGGAATTTTCATTAGAATACTAATTGTAGAAGTGAAAAAAAAAATTATTTTTGAGGTGGTTTTTCCTTTAAGCAATTAATATCTATAACTCCAAATAGAAATTTTTGCTTTTATATTTCCTTTAGTATATTAGGACTAGAAATTCAAAACAAAAAAGAATTTTCTTTTAGTACCTCTTTAAAGAGTTTTTCTTTAAGGTATTAATTTCAAAAATCTAAAAAGATTTTCTTTTGAGGTTCTTCTTTGGGAAACTAATGAAAAAAAAAATTCTTTTATTTTCATTAGAACTTTAGGACATTGTACATAGAAGAAAAAGAAAAAAACATGATTTCCTTCCTAAAAAGTCAAAAAATAATTTTCTCTTCTAGGATTTTTCCTTAATAGAGAATTTGTGTCAAAAGAAAAAAAATCCGTTAAGCTTGAGTGTAGAATAGGTTATAAAACATTAAGTCTAGAACACTAAAAAAAGAGAGATATTTGTTCCTTTTATTTCCCTTATCTCGTCAGAGTAGTCATTAAAAAAAGAGAAAGTTAGTTTGTTTACTTTATTCCCGATCTTCTAGAACTACGCAAAGATCTGATTCATGCGGGGTCATGATACGTAGGCAGCCTACATAGGGTTCGATCGGATCATTTTTTTATTAAAGGAAAAGAAAAGAAAAGAAAAATAAAAAAAATAAGAAGAAAAAGATGGTGAAATTATGGGCTGTGAGAAACGAGAGGGAAGAAAAGAGCAATAATCAGAAAGAAAGAAAAAAGAAGGAAAAGGAGCGAGCTAAGAACTGCGAGGAAAGAAAAGAAAAGAGAAGATTCAAATGGACAAATTGGGATGATGCCAAATGACCCTCCAAGTCATTCTAGAACCATTAATTGTTGCTAGGTGCATTGTACGCAATGTGATATTTTTGTTGTTAAATGCCCTAACGCTAACGGGATGCCCCCATCTTGTTTCTTTGATATCTTCGTAGCAGAAAGGTGGTTGGTTTGTGATTCTCAAAGTAGTAAATCCTCTCCACAACATAAATTCAAAAGGCAATGGTGGACAACAACGAAATTGGGTTGGTTGATACCGGGGCCCGAAAGCAATTGGTTGAACAGGACACTGGTTTGGCTGATGAGGTAAGGATGTTAAGGCAACACATGGCGAACATGTATCAGGCTTGGATGACTGGGAAGGCACCACCCCCGCCACCACCTGGCTCCTTAGATGCTGCCTTTATCCAAACTTTGGCACTTCCCAACCACCCCAGTATCTCCATCATCTATCCTCCAATTACCTCTCCCCAAAATTGCCCTCCGGTCATATCCACTATTCCCAACAATGAATATCCACTCAAAGCTCATGATGCCCAATACTACCCCGCATAGGTTGCCCACAAGGTTTCTGACTCATACAAGAAGATCCCTCGGGATGAGCTTCATGTTGAACATGAAAAAGTCACAGGAAAAGAAAGGCGAGATGAGATATCCCGGAAGCTGAAAGGTATAGAACAGTCCTTAAAGAATAAGAAAGGAATGGGAGGCCAGGGTAACATGATTTACAAAAAATTATCTGTGTCTCCTGACGTTCACTTGCCCGCGGGGTTTAAAGTGCCAAAATTTAACTTGTATGATGGGTGTGGAGATCCGGTAGCCCACCTGAGGGTTTATTGCAGTAAAATGAGAAGTGTTGGAGAGGAAGATGACTTGTTGATGGCCTATTTTAGTAAGAGCTTGGCTGGGGAAGCTTTGGTATGGCATAATCGTCAAGATGTCAGTAAGTAGACTACATTGGGTGATATGGCCCAGGATTTTGCTCGATACTTTCAATACAAATCAGGCGTCACCCCAGACCGCTCCTCCCTATCTAATATGGAAAAGAAACCTGAGGAAAGCTTTAGGGAGTTTGGGCTCAGATGGAGGGAGCAAGTCGCTCGAGTCAATCCCCCGATTGGTGAAAAAAAATGGTTGAGCTTTTCCTACAAGCTCAGGGGCCCACTTACTTCAGTCATTTGATCCCAACCTTGGGTAAGCCTTTCAATGATGTGGTAAAAATGGGTAAGATGATAGAAGAGGGAATCAAGTCAGGCAAAATCGTGAGTTATTCGACATTGAAAGATGCTACAGAAGACATTCAGAACATCTCAACAAGTTTGGGTGGAAGAAAGAGAAATAGAAATGATGATCCGGTGGGCATACATGCTTAATGCTTTCTGCCTCGATATCGACCCCATGGATATCCATGTGCACCATATGTTCCACATCCACAAGGCTCGCAATGGCCCACACCACATCCGCAAATGTCTTATCTGCCCCCACGAGCCTACCGAAACCCCCCTAGATCAAGTTTACGGCTCAATCAAGCATTTAAGAATGAGAGGTTGCAGAAGAAGAAAACCTTCACTCCATTGGGAGAGTCATATGCCAGCCTGTTCCAGAGGCTAAGGAAATTGGACATGTTGAAGCCGATTCAGATAAAAATGCCAAACCCTCTTCCAAAGAGGTTTGATTTTTCTCAAAGGTGCGCATATTGCTCAGATGCCCCGGGGCATGACATAAAGAAGTGTCAGAGTCTGAAAAAAGTAATTCAAAAGCTTATTGATGCAAGTGACATTGTTGTGCAACATCCAGATACAGCAGACGCTAGCCAAAGTCCATTGCCTGTGCATATGGTGGGTATGATTTATTTTGAACAGGAATATGAGAATTCTTCTGAGATCCTCGGAGGTCTACGTGCTACAAAGCTTTCTGCGCTATCAGAGGTTGATCCTAAGAATAAGCAGGAAAAGGGAACCCAAAAGTAATTTGTTAAGAACAATGTGATGGAGACCTGTGAAGGTCCTAGTATTGTTGATGCAGAAGTCAGTGGCTAAGATGTCGAGTTTGGTGATTGGAAAGGCGCTCTTTCTTGGTTAGCCAGGGAGGAGTTTTGGTGGTTTATTTTATTGTCATTTATGTTGTCCGAGTTATTTCAGGGTTATAATCCGGATATTGTCTTATGACTCAAACCCTTCTATCCTTTTATTTTGCCTAGTTCCTTTAGTCATAGCAACTCATTTAGTGTTACCTAGTTTTATTCCAGGGGTTGTACCTGTGATGACCCAAAGGGGTCATAACTTGTTTTCTTACCCATCCTATACTTTCGAGGCCTTGAAAACCTCATCTAGGGTTGCCTCGATTTGTGTGCGTAGTCCGGGCACGTAGCCGGAAAGCTTAAATATGAATTTTGTGAGAAAAATGATAAATCTTGATATTAAATTGAATAAATTTGACTTCGGTCAATATTTTAGGTAAACAGACCCAGACCCGTGATTTGAAAGTCCCGGAGAGTCCGTAGGAAAATATGGGACTTAGGCGTATGCTCATAATCGAATTCCGAGGTCCCAAGCCCGAGAAATGAATTTTTGTGTGAAATTGTTTTCTGGAAATAATTAAGGAAATTGGAAATGAAATTTGATTAGAAGACTATGGTATCGGGCCCTTATTTTGGTTCCGGTGTCCGGTACAAGTCTTATATATGATTTAAGCACTTTCTGTAAAGTTTGGTTGAAAACGGACGTCGTTTGACGTGTTTCGGACTTAAAATGGGAATTTTATGTGTATGAAAATTTGGAGGAAGTCATGAGTTTTGAGGCTCGATTCAATGTATATGATGTTATTTTGGTGATTTGATCGCACGAATAAGTCCGTAGGATATTTTTGAGTTTGTGTGCATATTTGGTTTGGAGCCCCGAGGGCTCGGGTGAATTTTGGATAGGTGTCGGATTGCATTTTTGAACGTGTAAAAATCTGGTATGATTTCCTTTGTGATCTTCGCATTTGCGAAGATGAGCCTCGCAATTGCGAAGCCTTGGACCTGGAAATATGATCGCAAATGCGATCCAATTTCTCGCAAATGCGAACGAGGGATTTCTGGGCATTGATCGCAAATGCGATCTTTGTGCTCGCAAATGCGAAATTTGGCTGATCGCAAATGTGAAATCTGGCAAAATAGTAAGGGTTCGCAAATGCGAACCCAGCTTCGCAATTACCACATTTGGTCGGGGTTCGCAATTGCGATGACTAAGACCCAGCAATTTCATACTTAGTCGATTTTCCACCATTCTTTCAAGACCCAAACCCCATAGGCGATTTTTCAAGGACAAAACTTCTTCCAAATTATTTGTAAGTCAATTTTTACTTAATTCTTTCAATCATTTGCATCATTTAACATGTTTTCCACTTAAAATCAATGAATTTTATGGTTGAAATTGGGAGTTTGGGGTAGAAACTAGTTTTTTCTAAAATTGGGGATTTAGACCTCAATTTGAGGTCCGATTTCAAAACAAAACTTATATTTGGGTTCGTGGGGGAATGGGTAACCGGGTTTTGGTTCGAACCCCGGGTTTTGACCCCGTTGGCCTGAGGGGCATTTTGGTTATTTTACCTAAATTTGTGTCTTAGCTTTAAATTAAATAGTGGAATCAGTTGCTTGAGATGTTATTTACGAGATGTAATTGAAATGAATAGATTTAGGCCATTTGGAGTCGGATACTCGTGGCAAAAGTGTGGTTTCAAGTTGAATTTGGAGCCGGTTTGAGGTAAGTGGCTTGTCTAACCTTGTGTGGGGGACCTTTCCCCTTAGGATATGATATTTGGTAATTGAACGCCTTGTACGTGAGGTGACGAGCGCGTACTTGAGCTAATTGTTGAAAACCCGGTTTTTACTTTAGATATTGAGAATGAGTTCTTTCGAATTTGCTTATTCCTACTTGCAATTATAACCCGTGTTAGATTAGAAAAACATGTTTGGTTGATTTAATTTGCCTATTTGCTTAAGTTGCCTTAACTGTACTACTTGAAGCATGTTAGACTAGCATTACCTGTTGTTTGTACCTTCGTACTTCGTCTCTGATTATCTTCTGGTTGTGGTTGCGCATTTACATTGGGACTACGAATGTGGGATTCCGGTAGCTCCCCCCTTGTTTGTTTACTTTAGGACTACGGGTTAGATTCCCGGTAGATCCCCCCTGGACTCTTACTTTTGGACTACAGGTTAGATTCCCGGTAGATCCCCCCTCACATTGATAATTGGACTACGGGACGGTATTCCCGGGATATCCTTCGGATATTCTCATATGATGGACTACGGGACTGTATCCCGGGAGATCCTCGGACAGTTGATGCAATGGACTACAGGACGGTATCCTAGGAGATCCTAGTTGTTGGTACTGATATTGAGTTGTTTCACTCTG
Source organism: Nicotiana glauca (assembly GCA_026770625.1). Lineage (NCBI taxonomy): Eukaryota > Viridiplantae > Streptophyta > Magnoliopsida > Solanales > Solanaceae > Nicotiana > Nicotiana glauca. Next base: position 90,297 of record MU766150.1, on the reverse strand, counting down.
TGTTACCTTATTCTCTGCGTGCTATTGTTGCTTCGTATAACTTGTCTTACTTCATAATTTTATTCGTTATTTCTATTTATTTCATGTTGTTGCAAGGTTTATTATTAGTAGGGCCCTGACCTTTCTCGTCACTACCCAACCGAGGTTAGGCTTGGCACTTACTGAGTACCGCTGTGGTGTACTCATGCCTCTTCTGCGCATGTTTTTCATATGCAGACCCAGGTGCTTCATCTTAGGCGCACTACCCTTGAGGCCAGGAGAGCTACGGAGACTTTGAGGTACTTCTGTAGCGTCCGTAGACTAAGGAGTCTCCCTCTTTACTGTATCTGTAGTATTTAGCCTTCTTTCGTACTTTAGTTTAGACAAATTCTGGAGATTAGAGCCGTATATTACTTTTCATTAGCTTGTGTTCCCGTGAGTTTCTGGGTTTTGGGTGTTATAGCAGACTTCCGCATTTATTTTGAGTTGTATATGTCGAGCAGCAGTTATATACAGATTTCTTTTAGTTGTTCAGTTTTAATTAATTATTCTTCAAGTTATGTTATTTTCTGCATTGTTAGGGTTACCTAGTTATAGGAACTAGGTGCCATCACGACATGTTCATTGAGGGTGAACTGGGGTTGTGACAAGTTGGTATCAGAGTTCTAGGTTCATAGGAGTCACGGAACATAGGCCGGTTTATTAGAGTCTCGCTGATCGATACGGAGACGTCTGTACTTATCTACGAGAGTCTATGTAACTGTTTAGGAAAAATCTTCATTTCATTTGATTTCCTTGTCGTGTGGTATTTTCGACATCAATTCTAAACTTCTATCTTTTATTCTCTCATAGATGGTGAGGACACGTGCTACTCAAGATGATCAGGCACCTGCGCCCCCTAATGCAGCCGTTAGAGGCCGGGGCCAGGGTAAAGGTCAAGGACACGCACATGGTGCAGTTAGAGCACCTACGCGAGCTGCCACCGAGGCACCACTAGCAGATCCAGCCGGAGCCCAGGCACTGACACGCCTACTACTGCCACTACTACTCCAACTCTCCAGGAGACTTTGGCTCAGTTCATGAGTATGTACACCACCTTGGCTCAGGCAAGGTTGCTTCCCCTTGCTGCACCCACATCCTAGGCCGGGGGAGGAGCATAGACTCCCTTCGCCCGCACTTCTGAGCAGTGAGTGCAGGTTGAGCAGGTTCCCGAGATTATTCTCGGACCGCCTGCAGTGCCAGTTCAGCCCGAGGACGGGTCAGCTGCTTCAGAGGACGAGTAGCGGAGACTTGAGAGGTTCAAGAAGTATGATCCCCTAGTGTTCAGTGGATTGGCATCAGACAACGCCTTGGGATTTCTAGAGGAGTGCCATTGTATTCTCCGCACTATGGGTATAGTAGAGTCCAGTGGGGTTTCCTTTACTGCTTTTCAGCTTCGGGGAGCCGCCTATGATTGGTGGCGCACTTATGAGATAGACAGTCCAGTCGAGGCTGCTTCACTGACATGGACCTAATTCTCGGATATGTTTATGAGAGAGTTTGTCCCCAGAGTCTCAGGGACGCATGGGGCACAGAGTTTGAGCATTTGCGCTAAGGTGCTATGACCGTTTCGGAGTATGCTATCTGTTATACCAGATTGGCCAGGCATGCATCGGCCTTGGTTGCTACAGTCCGTGAGAGAGTTCGCAGGTTCATTGAGGGTCTTACCCCACCCATCAAATCTAGCATGGCTCGAGAGTTGGAGATGGACATTCCTTATCAGTAGGTAGTGAGCATTGCTAGGAGGATCGAGGGTATGCTCGCCAGGAAGCGAGTGGAGAGATAGGCCAAGAGGTCTTGAGAGTCGGGCCATTACTCTAGTGCCCGTACCCCAGCAACAGGTCGTCATGGTAGGGGTTATGTCGGTCGCCCCATTCATTCAGCTCATCCAGCAGCCAACAGTGCTCCAGCTCCGCCTATACCTTAGGAGCCTTACTATGCACCTCCAGTTTTTAGCTCGCCTCCTGCGCAGGGTGTTTCCAGAGGTCAGTCCAGCAGACCTGGCCCTAGTCAGTCACAGCCACCGTGTCCTCCTAGAGATTGTTTCAAGTGTGGTGATACACGCCATATACTGCCCCAGACTTGATAGGGATGCATCTTCATAGACTGCTCAGCCACAACGTACTCCTCAGAGTTCTCAGGCCATGATCACAGCTCCAGCTACTACCCCATCAGCCCAGTCAGGTAAGGGTGGAGGTCGGGGAGATAGAGGCCTCCATCGAGAGAGGGGTCGAGCCAAATATTATGCTATTCCTGCTCGCACCGAGGTTGTTGCCTCCGATTCCATCATCATAGGTATTATACTGGTTTGTCACAGAAAGGCATCGGTTCTATTCAATCTGAGCTCTACTTACTCTTATGTGTCTTCTTAAATTGCTCTGCATTTGGGTGTGCCTCGGGATTCTTTGAGTGCCCCTGTTTATGTTTCTACTCCTTTAGGGGATTCTCTTGTTGTGGACCGCATTTATAGGTCATGTCTGGTTACTATTCATGGTTTTGAGGCCAGGGTAGATTTATTGTTACTCAGTATTGTTGACTTTGATATTATCTTGGGCATGGACTGGTTGTCGCCCCATTTTTATATTCTTGATTGTCACGCCAAGACCGTGACGCTGGCTATGCCAGGTATTCCGTGTGTTGAATGGAGTGTTACTATAGATCACGCTCCCAGTAGAGTTATCTCTTTCCTTAAAGCTCGGCGTATGGTTGAGAAGGGGTGTGCCACGTATTTAGCTTATGTGAGAGATGTCAGTGTTGATACCCCTTCTGTTGATTCATTCCCAGTGGTACGGGATTATCCCGATGTGTTTCCAACTGATCTTCCGGGTATGCCGCCCGATAGAGACATTGATTTTGGCATTGATCTGTTGCCAGGCACTCAGCCCATTTCCATTCCTCCGTACCGTATGGCTCCTCCTGATTTGAAGGAGTTGAAGGATCAATTATAGGAATTGCTTGATAAGGGCTTTATTCGCCCCAGTGTTTCACCTTGGGGTGCTCCTGTCTTGTTTGTGAAGAAAAATGATGGTTCTATGCATATGTGTATCAATTATCGCCAGCTGAACAAGGCTACAGTGAAGAACTATTATCCTTTGCCTCCTATTAAGGATCTGTTTGACCAACTTCAGGGCGCACATGTGTTTTATAAGATTGACTTGCGCTCAGGTTACCATCAGTTGAAGATTCGGGAGCCAGATATCTCGAAGACTACCTTCAGGACTCGGTATGGTCATTACGAGTTCCTTGTTATGTCATTTGGGCTGACCAATGCCCCAGCACCTTTTATGCATTTGATGCACAGTGTGTTCAGGCCATATCTCAACTTGTTTGTTATTATTTTTATTAATGATATTCTGGTGTATTCCCAGAGTCGGGAAGATCATGATCAACACCTGAGGACCGTGCTTCAGACCCTGAGAGAGAAGAAGTTATATGTAAAGTTCTCAAAATGCGAGTTTTGGTTGAGTTCCGTGGCATTCTTAGGCCATGTGGTATCGAGTGAGGGCTTTCGGGTGGATCCGAAGAAGGTAGAGGCAATGCAGAGTTGGCCTAGACCCTCCTCAGATACAGAGATTCGTAGTTTCCTTGGCTTGGCGGGCTACTACCGTCGATCTATGGAGGGATTTTCATCGATTGCGGCCCCTATGACTAGATTGACCCAAAAGGGTGTCCATTTCAGTGGACAGAGGAGTGTGAGGCGAGCTTTTAGAAGCTCAAGGCAGCTTTGACTACAACCCCAATTTTGATATTGCCTACCAGTTCGGGTTCTTATACAGTTTATTGTGATGCCTCGAGAGTTAGCCTCGGAGAGGTGTTGATGCAGGATGGTAGGGTGATTGCCTTCGCGTACAGACAGTTGAAGATACATGAGAAGAACTACCCTGTCCATGACCTTGAGTTAGTTGCTATTGTTCATGCCTTGAAGATCTGGCGTCATTATTTGTACGGTGTGCCTTGTGAGATCTATACTGACCATCAGAGTTTGCAGCACTTGCTCAAGCAAAAGGATCTAAATATGCGTCAGAGGAGGTGGTTAGAGTTGTTGAAGGATTATGATATTACTATTTTGTATCACCCGGGTAAGGCTAATGTGGTGGCGGATGCCTTGAGTTGCCGGGCGGAGAGTTTGGGCAGTTTGGCATATTTACCAGCTTTAGAGAGGCCTATGGCGATGGATGTTCAGGCCTTAGCCAGCCAGTTTGTGAGATTGGATCTTTCGGAGCCCAGTCGGGTTCTAGCCTGTGTGGTTTCCCGATCTTCTTTATTTGATCGTATCAGGGAGCGGCAGTATGATGACCCTCATTTACTTTTCATTAAGGACAAGGTCCAGTGTGGTGATGCCAGAGATGTGACCATCGGAGATTATGTGGTATTGCAGATGTAGATCAGGATTTGTGTGCCCAATGTTGATGAGCTTCGAGAGTTGATCTTAGTAGAGGCCCACAGTTTGCGGTATTCCATCCATCCGGGTGCCGCGAAGATGTATCAGGACTGCCAGCAGGTAAAGTATGAGCACCAATGACCGGGTGGGTTGCTTCAGCAGATAGAGATTCTGGAGTGGAAATGGGAGCGCATCACCATGGACTTCGTATCCGGACTCCCACGGGCCTTGAACAAGTTTGATGCTATTTGGGTCATTGTGGATCGGCTGACCAAGTCCGCATATTTCATTCCTGTGTGTACCACTTATTCATCGGAGCGTTTGGCGAAGATTTATATCCGGGAGATCGTTCGTCTGCATGGTATTCCAGTTTGTATTATTTCAGATAAAGGTACTCAGTTTACACGCGGTTTTGGAGAGCCGTACAGTAGGAGTTAGGTACTCGGGCATAGTTGAGCATAACATTTCACCCCCAGACGGACGGACAGTCCGAGCGTAGTATTCAGATTCATGAGGATATGCTCCGTGCGTGTTTGATTGAGTTTGGATGGTCTTGGGATCAGTTCTTGCCATTAGCGGAGTTCGCCTACAACAACAGCTACCGGTCGAGCATCTAGATGGATCCTTATGAGGCTTTATATGGTAGACGGTGTCGATCTCCGGTTGGATGGTTTGAACCGGGGGAGGCTCGGTTGTTAGGTACGGATTTGGTTCAGGAGGCCTTGGACAAGGTCAAGATCATTTAGGATAGGTTTCGTTCAGCTCACTCTAGGCATAAGAGTTATGCAGATTGCAAGGTTCGAGATGTAGCATTTATGGTTGGTGAGCGAGTATTGCTTCGAGTATCACCTATGAAGGGTGTGATGAGATTTGGGAATAAGGGCAAGCTCAGCCCTAGGTACATTGGTCCGTTTGAGATTCTTGATCGAGTGGGAGAGGTGGCTTATAAACTCGCATTGCCGCCTAGCCCATCAGCCGTGCATCCAGTTTTTCATGTATCCATGCTTCAGAGGCATCACGACGATCCAGCCCACGTGTTAGATTTTAGCACTGTCCAGTTGGACAAGGACTTTTCCTGTGAGGAGGAGCCGGTAGCTATACTAGACCGGCAGGTTCGTCAGTTGAGATCCAAGAGTTTTCCTTCTATTCGTGTCCAATGGGGAGGTCAGCCTCCTGAGGCATCAACCTGGGAGTTCTAGTCTGATATGCGGAGCCGTTATCCTCATCTTTTTCCTGACTCAGGTACTTCTTTCTTTTGTCCGTTCGAGGACGAACGGCTTTTTTAGTGGTGGAGGATGTGACGACCCAAAAGAGGTCATCACTTGTTTTCTTACCTATTCTGTACTTCCGAGGCCTTGAAACCCTCTTCTAGGGTTGCCTCATTTTGCGTGCGCAGTCCGGGCGCACAACCGAAAAGCTTAAATATGAATTTTGTGAGAAAATGCTAAATTTTGATATTAAATTGAATAAATTTGACTTCGGTCAACATTTTGGGTAAACGGAACCGGACCCATGATTTGACGGTCCCGGAGGGTCTGTAGGAAAATACGGGACTTGGGCATATGCCCGAAATTGAATTCCGAGGTCCCAAGCCCGAGAAATGAATTTTTGTGTGAAACTGTTTTATAAAAATAATTAAGGAAATTGGAAATGAAATTAGATTAGAAGACTATGATATCGGGCCCGTATTTTGATTCTGGCACCCGGTGCAAGTCTTATATATGATTTAAGTGCTTTCTGTAAAGTTTGGTTGAAAACGAACATCGTTTGACGTGTTTCAGACTTAAAATGAGAATTTGATGTTTTATGAAAATTTTGAGGAAGTCATGAGTTTTGAGGCTCGATTCAATGTACATAATGTTATTTTGGCGATTTGATCGCACGGATAAGTTCGTAGGATATTTTTGAGGTTGTGTGCATATTTGGTTTGGAGTCCCGAGGGCTCGGGTGAGTTTTAGATAGGCGTCGGATTGCATTTTTGAACTTGTAAAAATCTGGTATGATTTCCTCTGTGATCTTCGCAAATGCCTCGCAATTGCGAGCTCGCAAATGCGAGCTATGCATAGCAATTGTGAAGCCTTGGACCTGGGCATATGATCGCAAATGCGATCTTTGTGCTCGCAAATGCGAAATTTGGCTGATCGCATATGCGATATTTATGCTCGCAAATGCAAAATCTGGCAAAATATTAAGGGTTTGCAAATGCGAACCCAGCTTCGCAATTAACACATTTGGTCGGGGTTCACAATTGCGAATCCCAGTTCGCAATTGCAATAACTGAGACCCAACAATTTCATACTTAGTCGATTTTCCACCATTTTTCACCATTCTTTCAAGACCGAAACCCCATAGGCAATTTTTCAAGGACAAAACATCTTCCAAATCATTTGTAAGTCGATTTTTACTTAATTCTTTCAATCATTTAACATGTTTTCCACTTAAAATCAATGAATTTCATGGGTGAAATTGGGGGTTTGTGGTAGAACCTAGTTTTTTCTAAAATTAGGGATTTGGACCTCAATTTGACGTCTGATTTCAAAATAAAACATATATTTGGGTTCATGGGGGAATGGGTAACCGGGCTTTGGTTCGAACCCCGGGTTTTGACCCCGTTGGCCTGAGGGGAATTTTGGTTATTTTACCTAAATTTGCATCTTAGCTTTAAATTAAATAGTGGAAACAGTTGCTTGAGATGTTATTTACGAGATGTAATTGAAATGAATTAGATTTGGTCCATTTGGAGTCGGATACTCGTGGCAAAAGTGTGGTTTCAAGTTGAATTTGGAGCCGGTTTGAGGTAAGTGGCTTGTCTAACCTTGTGTGGGGAACCTTTCCCCTTAGGATATGATATTTGGTAATTGAATGCCTTGTACGTGAGGTGACAAGCGCATACTTGAGCTAATTGTTGAAAACCCCGGGTTTACTTAAGATATTGAGACTGAGTTCTTTCGAATTTGCTTATTCCTACTTGTAATTATAACCTGTGTTAGATTAGAAAAGCATATTTGGTTGATTTAATTTGCCTATTTGCTTAAGTTGTCTTAACTGTACTACCTGAAGCATGTTAGGCTAGCATTACCTATTGTTTGTACCTTCGTACTTCGTCTCTGATTATCTTCTGGTTGTGGTTGCGCATTTATATTGGGACTACAGATGTGGGATTCCGATAGCTTCCCCCTTGTTTGTTTACTTTGGGACTATGGGTTAGATTCCCGGTAGATCCCCCCTGCACTCTTACTTTGGGACTACGGGTTAGATTCCCGGTAGATCCCCCCTGCACTATTACTTTTGGACTACGGGTTAGATTCCCGATAAATCCCCCCGCACATTGATAATTGGACTACAGGATGGTATTACCGGGAGATCCTTCGGATATTCTCATATGATGGACTACGGGACGGTATCCCGGGAGATCCTCCGACAGTTGATGCAATGGACTACAGGACGGTATCCTGGGAGATCCCAGTTATTGGTACTGATATTGAGCTGTTTCACTCTGTGTTACCTTATTCTCTGCGTGCTATTGTTGCTTTGTATAACTTGTCTTACTTCATAATTTTATTCATTATTTCTATTTATTTTAATGTTGTTGCAAGGTTTATTATTATATCAGTAGGGCCCTGACCTTCCTCGTCACTACCTGATCGAGGTTAGGCTTGACACTTACTAAGTACCGTTGTGGTGTACTCATGCCTCTTATGTGCATGTTTTTCATATACATACCCAGGGACTTCATCTCAGGCGTACTACCCTTGAGGACAGGAGAGCTACTGAGACTTTGAGGTACTTCTGCAGCGTCCGCAGACCAAGGAGTCTCCCTCTTTACTCTATTTGTAGTATTTAGCCTTCTTTCGTACTTTTGTTTAGACAAATTCTGGAGATTAGAGCAATATATTACTTTTCATTAGCTTGTGTTCCTGTGAGTTTCCGGGTTTTGGGTGTTATAGAAGACTTCAGCATTTATTTTGAGTTGTATATGCCGAGCGGCAATCATATACAGATTTCTTTTAGTTGTTCAATTTTAATTAATTATTCCTCAAGTTTGTCTAAATGCTGGTTCTAGTGACATGACGTGCATGCAAAATTCTAGGCCTGGTCTTAAAAGTTAGTTTTCTCATGAAGCAATGAAACAATTCTGAAGATGATAGGGACATTTGAGGGAAATAAGTACAGATTTTTACATTTTGAGATCATTCGAGCACGAATTGTGTGAAACTGGGGCAGATAGAACATAAAGAAATACTATTGAAATGCATCATGCTGCATCAGGTTGAAGCTAACGGTGAGTTTGCCCCAAATTGGCAGGCTCGTTCGTGGTAACGAAGAGTGTTGTCCAACGGTGCTTTAAAATTGACAAATGTAGAAGGTGGATATGTGGATATGGTTATCAAGTATGGTACAATCAAAAGATGTTACGAATGTTTTCCTTGGTTTGTTTAATTATGTTGTTTGTACTTGGCATGTTTTGAAGATTGGAATGACGAAGGTATTTTTTTCTGCTATCTAAACACTTTATCCTTTGTTACCCCTTTGAGCCTTATTTATTTTCTTTCATACCCCTCTTTCAGAATCAGTAGCAAAGATCAGAAACACAAGCGTGAAAGATAAGTAAAGGAAAAGAGAAAAGAAGAAGAATGAAAAGAGAGAGAAAAAAAGAGAAGAAAAAGAAAATAACAACAAAACAACAAAGAGAAAAGGAAGAAAGAAAAGAAAAGAAAAACAAGAGGAAAAAAAGGAAAGAAAAATCACAACAACAAAGTAATTTCTATGACATGAACTACGTTCGACCTAATTCCTTTTAAGGATATGTAGGCAGCCCCATGGTTCAGTCCCATCAAAATAAAAGTCCAAAAATCCCCAAGCAAAGAAACTGGGGTAGAAGTTGTGGTTGTTGTAAGAAATCTGATTCCGAAAGTTGTAATTTTGAACCCATTTGAATTGTTTTGAGCCTTTGATACCTTTTCTTTCTAACCCTATCCAAAAGCCCACGTTACAGTCCAAAGAAAGACCTCCTGATCAGTCTTCGAGAGATACCAAGTTGGGCAAGTGGAGGTGATTCATGTTAGGGGCAACACTCCGGTCCAAGCAGGAAAAATAATAAAAATGAGAGAATCTTATTGGTGAAACCCCTCGCAGGAACCGTAAGGCGACGGGAGCTGAGAGAAATCAAAATGAGAGAGTCTTATTGGAGAAAACTTTCACAGGCACCTTGAGGCGATGGTAAGTTGAGAGAGAGAGCAAAATGAGAGAGGCTTGGTAGTGAAAACCCTTCGGGCACTACAAGTCGAATAAGGATTGTGAATCAGATTGGATAATCGGAGCATTGAAGCCCAATTTCACGGCGAAAAGGTACAACAAGAGATGAACATCAGACTTGCTTAACAAAATAGGCCACAGGTGTATGTCATGGTCATTAGAGTTGGTATCCACATCTGATAGGTTTATACTTTGTAGTTTTCTTGTTAGGAATCATCTCTTTCCTTTTTCCTTTACTCTGATCCTTTTGTTTTGTTTACTTCCTCTTCCTGAGTCTGTTTGGTCATAACAAGTGAGAAATGACTTCAAAATTTGCCACCATATTTCCAATGGCACCAAACGGGATCTGGCTAGCACATCAAAGTGTCAGAAGTCAGGAAAGAACAACAAGCGCACTGAGCTGGTAACAATCAACATGTTTTGGATCCTTGCGAAATACAAAGGTTTGGTACATATCAATTCATGGACAATGCAACAAATGGGGGGTACTAGGTGAACGTATCAAAGGTATTTCCTGTGGTAAGATTGACAAAAGGTTTTTAACCAATGACAAGCGAGGTATTCCAAGAAGAAATCAAAGTTATCGTGGCAAGTGAAGGAGCAACAGACATCAAGGCCAAGGCTAATGGTTTAAGTCAAGAAAGAATATCATACACACGAAGTGGGGGCAATGGACGTGCTTTGGGATTCATGTGAGACAAAAAGGTTGGGTAGATGCCAGTTCATGAGCAATGCAAAAAATGGAGGATATTGGGTCTGGACAGAGAAAAGGTATTTTCAGTGATACGGATGACAGAGAAAGTGGTTAGTCAATAAACAGGCAAGGTCTTCGAGTGGAAATCAGTTATCATGGGAAGTGAAGGAGCAATCGCCCTCAAAGTTCAAGGCCACAAACCAACCACCATATTTTTAAACTGACAAGATTTTTCTTTAATTTGAAACAGGGGCAGAAAGTTTTCGATTGTCCGGGGGAACCCTCCATAGGGGAAAAGCAAGCACCAGATAGGTTTGACTTTTTGATTTTTAGGACCCTCCTGAAAAATGAGACCTAGTCTAAAAATTGAAACAGTCATAAGTAGAAAATCTAGCATAAATGTACCCCAAGGAATATAAATTGGTTTCAAAGTTTGCATGTTTAAGATAGGATTCAATTGGGAGTTTTCAGGACCCTCCTGGAAAATGGGACCTAGTTTAAAAATCAAAACAATCATAAGTAGCGAATCTAGCATAAATGTACCCCAAGGAATATAAGTTAGTTTCAAAGTTTTCATGTTAAGATAGGATTTAACTAGGAGTTTTCAGGACCCTCCTGGAAAATGAGTCCTAGTTTAAAGTTCAAAACAATCATGAGTAGCAAGATCTAGCATAAGTCTTACCACAAAGAAATATAAATTGGTTTCAAAGTTTGCATGTTTGAGGTAGGATTCAATTAGGAGTTTTCAGGACCCACTTGAATAATGGGACCTAGCTTTAAGATTTTCACTAGATAACAAGATGTAGCGTAATATTTGTTGTAGGAAAGTATAATTCAGTCGTAAGGGTTCTGTTGTAGGGTAGTATAATTCAACCGTAAAAATTGTCACTTTTAAGATAATACTTGATTTTCAGGACCCTCCTAGATAATGGGATGTAGTTTTAAGACCCTCTTAGATAAAAATATTCAGCAAAAGTAATACCTCTAGAAGATATAATATAGATCTAAAACTGTCATTTAATTAGGAGTTGTCAGGACCCTCCTGGATAATGGGATCTAGCTTTCAAATTCTTAGAATATTTGGTAACATGAATCAGTTTAACACTCACATATATGCCCAGCTACCAAACTGGGGCCGAAAATTTTCTTTGTTTTGTCTATTTTTGTTGAAATCAGGTACCCACTTGGAGAATTGGGAATACAATTCAAGTTTCAGCAGTCAGGAGCCCACTTGGAGAGCACGGGAATACAGTTCAAGTTCAGCAGTCAGGCGCCCATCTGGAGAGCAAGGGAATACAATTCAAGTTTCAGCAGTCAGGCACCCACCTGAAAAGCAAGGGAATACAGTTCAAGTTTCAGCAATCAGGCGCCCACCTGGAGAGCAAGGGAATACAGTTCAAGTTTCAGCAATCAGGAGCCCACCTGGAGAGCAAGAGAATGCAATTCAAGTTTCAGCAATTAGGCGCCCACCTGGAGAACAAGGGAATACAATTTGAGTTTCAACAATCAGGCGCCCACATGGAGAGCAAGGGAATACAGTTCAAGTTTCAACAATCAGGCGCCCACCTGGAGAGCAAGGGAATACAGTTCAAGTTTCAGTAGTCAGGCGCCCACCTGGAGAGCAAGGGAATACCTAGAGAGCAAGGGAATACAGTTCAAGTTTCAGCAATCAGGCGCCCATCTGGAGAGCAAGGGAATACAATTTGAGTTTCAGCAATCAGGCGCCCACCTGGAGAGCTAGGGAATACAGTTCAAGTTTCAGCAATCAGGCGCCCACCTGGAGAGCAAGGGAATACAGTTCAAGTTTCAGCAATCAGGCTCCCACCTGGAGAGCAAGGGAATACAGTTCAAGTTTCAACAGTCAGGCGCCTAAATGGAGAGCAAGGGAATACAGTTCAAGTTTTAGTAGTTAGGCGCCCACCTGGAGTGCACTGGGTTACAGTTCAAGATTTTGGCAATCAGGCATCCACCTGAAGAAAAGGGAAAGTGTCTCAGATTATAATTCAAGTCGGCAAGAAAGGGACTTCACCGGGAGAATACAAGTCGACAAGGCAACAAGAACCACAAGATCAAGTTTGAATATATAGATAGGGCTTTTGTAATTCATATATCATAGTTTAGCCTAGCTTCTTTTTTTATTTTGTCAATGGTGTAATAAGGGGTTCAGTAAGCAGTAGCAACAACGGCAACAATAGTGAAATCACAGCTTCATGATAGTCCCAGCTATCGAACATTCCCGAACTACACTGACCTGATTCCTTTATAGCAAAGGATATGTAGGCAACCTCGGAAGTAGGGTGCGGTCAAATCTTTCAAAAATATTTCCCACGGAGTATTCAAACGGGTAAAAATCGCTCGTATCCGCTCACTTTATCTTTGCACGAAAACTCTTTGTGTTTCAGAGCAAAGAGGGGCAGCTGTGAGCACGTGATTTTCTCCCTATATGAATCACTCTCATAAATTCAAAACAAAATAATTTTTCACTATTCGCAAATTTTGTGGATTTTTCTGTTAATTGTTTGCATTTGTCTATGCATTTTTTATTTTTGTTTAATTAATGAAAATACAAAAAATGTGTTGCATGTGCATTTAAGATGTAACTTTGCATTTTAAGAATTAATTAGTAATTAAGTTATTTTATAAAAAGTAAAATTAAAAAATAGTTTAATTTGTACCTTTTAATTTAAATTTTGAATTTGAGTAGTTTTCCTTTAATTTATTAATTGTGCTAATTATTTAGGATTAGTTAGTATTTTTGATAAGTTAATTCGATTTTATAACTTAATTTAGGATTTTAGCTTTAATTTTTGAAAAAAAGGAAAAAAGGAAAAAAAACAAAGGAATTTAGAAAAATGAAAGAAAGAAAAAGAGGAAAGAGAGGAGATCTCATTTGGGCTGAATCCATTTCTCCTTCCCCAGGCCCAAACGAACCCCCCAACCCAATCCCTTACCCATCAGAAACCCATCCAAACCCGCCCTAGGACCCAGCCTCTTTCCGCATTAATCAAAACGACCTTGATTGGTCATGCTCGATTTGGGCCGTGTACTTATCTGATCATACGGTTAGGAACTGGGGTGGGGGTTATTATATTAGTGTCTGAACTCCAATATCCCTCCCTCCCCCCAATATCATCTCTCCCAATTCACTCTCCTTCAGAGCCCAAATCTCACGGAACCCTAACCTGCCGCCCCTAATTCCCACCGCCTTAAGGTGGCGGTGTCACTCCTAACCCCCACCAAAATCACACCACAGACCCACCCCGACCCCCTCTTCCCTAATATGTAATTCGTTACCCTCGAATCTTAATAGAACCTCTCGAATCTTGATTTGAAGAGACAACCCTAAAATCCCAAAGAGTACAAATCGGCGAGGTTTTGAAGGTTTGAGGTTGGAATCGATTTCAGTTGTGTGTTCTCAGTCGATAACACACGATTAAGGTTTATTTCGGCCACAAATTCGAGGATTCGTCGAAGTTTTGTTTCAAGAAGGTTGTCCGTTACTTTTTGGGGGAGGTATGCCTAGTTTTTCTTTTTTCCATTTCTTTTGTTTTGATATTATTTATCTGCCTATGTTTCTTCTTCTTCTTCGTCTTCTTCTATTCTTCCTGTTTATTTTTTTTTTAAATCATTTTGCATGTGTCCCGTTAGTAAGGCTTAATTGACATTTGTTTTTACTTTTTTTCTTAGTCTATTTGGATTCTTTGTATTAGCTTTGCCCATCGCTATTAGTTTTTAGAGTTGTGGGCTGATTTGAGATTTTGGGCCAAGGGACCTTTGAATTCCCTTGCCCGTTTGTTTTTTGCCCAATTGATTCTTGTGAAAACTGGATTTGCTTTGGGTCAAAAGGGAGGGATTTAGTCTGTTTGGTTAAATTGAAACCTTGGGTCAAAATGACCCGTACCCATTTGGGTTTCCGGTAGTAACAAACAAGGGCTTGAGGGGGTAATCTGGGCAATTAGCCCAAGGTAATCTTAGGTAACTACCTAAGAAGCTTCTGAGAAGCTGGCTTTCGGACTGTTTTTGAAAATCTGTTAATTACGTGAGGCTATCTAGGCAAAAAAAATTCAAAAAGGGCCTAATTGCAAAACTGAACTTTTCTAGGCTGCCCTACTTCCCTTGCCTATAAAGGCACACTTTCTAGCCTTTCAAGGCAGAGAATTGAAGAGATAAAATTTCAAAAAAAATATAAAAACAACTCAGGTTTACTGTTTCATTGATTTCATTTCTCTGATTTTTCAAATTTCCAAATTGTTGAAGCAATCCTTGATTCATTGAGTGTTTGAGATGGTTTGAATTTGGTTTTAAGTTTGCTGATCAAGTTACTGTTCTATTGATTTCTGGGTCTATTTCACTACTTGGTTGTTTGAATCTAAGGCTAATTTCTGCTATTGCTGTTGCTGAGCCTACTGACTCTCATTTCCTTCTTTATTTCCTCTCTTATCCCATGTATATTTTGCCCTTTATGGACATTACTTAAGTGTAATGTGAAGCATGACTCTGGAATATGAAAATTGTTGATTATTTGCTTTGAATATTCTTTTCCTCCTCATGTTCTGATTTCTAGTTGTTAAATTCTGCCTAAGTTATATAGTTGTGCACTTACACAATGCCTAACAGCACATTGATTGTTAATAAGATTATTCTAGAGGGCTGTAATCGATTTGTATTAGATAAGGATTCATCTTGTTTTTCCATTTCTGTAATTATATGTTTGGCTTGTAATAAGCGAACTCTCATTATAGTACTTGAATCTGGTTTGCCATAAGAGCTGGAGGAACTCGGTGAATTATTTGATTGCTTTTGTGTTCAGCTTTGTTAAATGGTGTATTTCTGGTATTAGGATCCATATTATTGCAAATCTCAATTGAATGATACGGCATAGTGCGCTATACTTAAAGGTGTTTTAAGAATTGGAATGCTTCCGTCAATTTGAGCATGAACATTAAAAATGGCTATCTAGTTAGTATTTTTCAACAAGTTTCAACTTCTGTGGTATGAATGGTGATCATATGAACGTGGTTAACTTAAAATGGCTTTCAGTTAAATCCTAATAAGTGCTTCAGCGTTTAGTAACTGTAGGTTTAATTTTGTGGTCGTTCAATGTCAGGCTTAGGGATCTATAAGGTTTAAACTCTTTTGTCACTACATTTTCTTCAAAGGTTTGAGTGTTTTCATGCGGTTATCTGGGTTCAACACCCATATTCCTTTTGCACTAGGGTTGTGCATGCCTCATCTGAAATGGGCCCTTCACATGGGCTTGAGCAGAATTTGCCATGGAGATTTGTAATCTGGCATCCCTATGATTTCTTGGGCCGTTGGGCCTCTCGTTAGGCCAAGTCTAAACTCCAAAAAATGAAATAAAATAGTCTTCCTTCATCTCAATTTCTGACTTAGGATCGAGTTCAGTCACAGTTTAGAAAATATTGTAATTTTGTTTGCCTCATTTCATTAATGGATCCTTGTAGTTGATTTGGGGTGCGCCACCAAATTAGATAATCAGTGGCCCTCATTCAATTAATTTCAATAATTAAAATTGAGGTGCGCCGCGCCAAAATAAAATCTCAAATGCATGGCCCTCGTATTAGATATAACAATATAAATAATCATAGTTTGCTTTAGGCACGTTTAATATATTATCGTGGTCATGGACACGTTCACATGACATGATTACGATCTTAAAAACAAAACCGGAGTATGCGTTCTCGTAACTTTCTCCAAACTTCTCTTAATAATAATAAAGCGTTATTAATTGTGGACACGTTCGCGTGACATAATTTTTGACGCGCCAAACAAACAGGTACATGTGCGTGTGATAGTTCAAGATAATTTTCTTAATTAAAAAGCGGTGAAAAGTAAATGCAGATAGGTTCTAAAATCAGTAATTAGATAGTTTAGTCAAGCCAAGTATGATCAAAGCGACCGTGCTAGAACCACAGAACTCGTGAATGCCTAACACCTTCTCCCGGGTTAACAGAATTTCTTACCCAAATTTATGGTTCGCGGACTGAAATACAGAGTCAACCTTTTCCTCGATTCGGGATTTGAACCGGTGACTTGGGACACCATAAATTATCCCAAGTGGCGACTCTAAATTCTTTAAATAAATAAATCTCATTTCGGTTGTCACTTAAATTGGAAAAAACTCCCCTTATATTCCTTTTTAGGGATGTAGGTAAAAAGGAGGTGTGACATTTATACTTTGGGAGTTCCAACTATCCTAACCTATTTATGTCTTAGTCATCGTGTGATCGGCACAGGTTTGATCCCAACCTGTTAGAATAGTCCCAATCCGCGAGGTGCCACTCGCTTTATGGTTCTTAGCGCTCATGTATCATACCTTAGCATGGCTAAGTAAATTCTCAGCAATGAGACCCTCGGCTCATATGCTCCATACTTTGGCACAAGTAGTTTCAGGAAGTCAATGCCTTTGTCAGGACCCTCGGCCTGGACGATGACCCTTCGTAGAATAAAGGATACTCCGAAAATACTTTTCTTTCTAAAACTTCTTCTTGTGACTTTTCAAGTCTAAATATTTTAAACATACTCATACTGGAATCCTTAAATGTAAGGTATGCCATAAGAATGAAATAAACATTCAAAAGTATTTCTAAAGATTCTTTCTTCTTCATGACATTTTTTCTAACATGAAAATGGCCTATAAGAATTATATAAAAATCTAAAAATTTAAGCACATATATCAGAATAAATCATCTAAACTTTAACTAAAATAATTCTAAGCTAATAGGTACTCACTAACTTCAATTAAGTACATATTAACTCTTTTAGACAATTCATCAAACACCTTGTATGCATGCTTTTGTGAGATAAACCACTTCGGTAAAGGTTTATATCAACTCACCTCAAAACTTCTCGAGCCAACACGTAGGCCCCAGTCCAATTGACACTAGTCAAATAATGAATTCTACAACAACCAGTGCATTTTAATTAATTTTAAAATTTCGCACCTAAACACGGAACTTTACTATTGATATAGAAAAAGAAGAGAATTAACTATTCAATTCTTGCCTATTACTACTGTAAGGTAATTGACAGTAGGAAATTTTATATACCTGAGTTCAAGAATTCGTGACTTGTAAAGAACCCTAAAATTTTCCGTGCGTGAGTAAGTTTGTGGCTGCCTCCGTTTCGCAGAAGGCTTTAAGTTCTTTGCTTGCGTTTAAAAACAGAATGCCTTCTGTTTTGTTCAAGGTATTAAGCCCCTTTGTTTTCCTTTTTAATACCCACTTTATGGGTTAGGACACATGTACTTTTTTTCTTTGTTTTTTTTTTTTGACTTAACTAATAATTAATGATACCCACTTTTAAAAATTAATAATACTAAAATTAATAACATTCCCCTAATTGTATATCCAATTAGTTTTAAATAGAGAAGTAACTCAAAAGTCAATCACCAGGGTTTAAATCCTTAATAGAAGTATAATTTAAGATTTTAAAAAAAAAGTTAAATTCTATTTTTAGCGAGTGTTGAAACTTCTATAGATTTGAGGAGTGTTACAATCTTCCCTCCTTAAAAACATTCGTCCTCGAATGTTGCTAGCACTACTCACTTGAACTTCTTAAGTTTTCTTAGCACTACTCACTTTTCCAAGGGACTTAAAATTTTGGCTAACCTCCTAAATTTTCAATAATTTCGGCAGAGTTTCCCTTGTAAATTGGACTATCCAAAAAAATATTCCTGTCACAAATACTACAACTACACCAACAATAACTAAATATACCATAATAGGCCATTCATAGGCACCATACACCGCTCATAAATTAGTTACTCACATTCCGGCAAGGAGGTACCACAATAACCAACAAGAATCTAAAGCACAACACTTTAGCAAAAGTAAATTACTTTAATGATTAAATGTACTCTAGCATGACACTAAATTATTAAATAACTAAATATACTCTGACAATACCAAATTACTTCAACAACTAAGTATAATCTAGCAAGGACATAAACACATGCTAACTTGTATTTAATAAATAAAATACAAATATTAAACCAAACCTAGGTTCACATACCTTTTTCCTCAAATAAATATGGATATTTCTCTCTCATATCTTCCACTACCTCCCATGTAGCCTCTTTTAAATCACGATTACTCCACAAAACTTTTACCGATGCTAAATCTTTTGTTCTCAACTTTCTTACTTGCCTATCGAGAATTTCTATAGGTACCTCTTCATAAGTCAAGCCTTCTTTAATTTCTATGGTATCGGCAGGTATTATATGTGACTCATCATGAATGTACTTTCTGAGCATAGACACATGAAAGACATGATAAACAGAGGATAACTCAATGGGCAACGCTAGCTCATAAGCCACGTTTCCCTTCTTTTATATAATCTCATAAGGTCCAATAAATCTAGGACTAAGTTTCCCTTTCTTACCAAATCTCATAACTCATTTCATTGGTGAAACTTTCAAAAATACCTTGTCACCAACCATGAACTCTAAGTCACGATGCCTCTTGTCAAAATAGGACTTTGACGAATTTGAGCCGCTTTCAGTCTTTCTCTTATTACCTGGACTTTCTATAAGGCCTCACAAACAAACTCTGGACCAATTATTGGCACCTCTGCTGGTTCAAACCAACCCACTGTAGACCTACATCTTTTCCCATACAATGCTTCATAAGGAGCCATACCAATGCTGGACTGATAGCTGTTATTGTAAGCAAATTCTATAAGCGGCAAGTGATCATCCCAATTACCTCCAAAATCTATAACACATGCTTGCAGCATATTTTTGAGAGTCTGAATGGTCCTTTCTGCCTGGCCATCGGTCTGTGGATGGAAATCGGTGCTCAAATTGATCTTGGTACCTAATCTTTTCTGAAATGCTTGCCAAAAATGCGCCGTGAACTGAGGGCCTCTATCAGATATGATTGAAACTGGAGTACTATGGAATCAGACTATTTCTTTAATGTACAACTGCGCATACTTCTCTACGGAATCTTTCGTCTTTACTGGTAGAAAATGCGCAGACTTTTTCAGTCGGTCTACAATAACCCAAATTGAATCATGCTTACGGTACGTGTGAGGTAGACCTACTATGAAATCCATATTAATCATCTCCAATTTCCAGTGTGGTATTTCTATATCTTGAGCTACGCCACCAGGCCTCTGATGCTCATCTTTGACTTGCTGGCAATTCAAACATTTAGCCACATGATCTGCTACTTGCTTGTTCATGCCTTTCCACCAATACAACTCTTTCAAGTCCAGATACATTTTGGTAGCACCTGGGTGGATAGAGTATCTCTAGCTGTGAGCTTCTTCCATTATGGCCTTTCTCAGACCATCTACATCAGACACACATAACCGATCATTCAACTTCAAAAATCCGTCACTTCCTAGAGTGAAAGCAGTGATTTCTTTGTTTCTGACTCTTTCTTTTAACTTCACTAAGTATGGATATTCGTCTTACTTAGGCTTAACATGTGCAACAATGGAGGATTACGCTAAGGCATAAGCAGTTATACCTCCTTCTTCGGTCTCATCCAATCTAATTCCATCATTTTCCTGTTTTTGAATTTGTCGACCTAAAGATCACCTTTGTACTGCAAGATGGGCCAAGACACCCATTGACTTCCTACTAAGTGCGTCTGCTACCACATTAGCTTTTCCCGGGTGATAAAAGATATTGATGTCATAATCTTTCAATAGCTCGAGCCACCTTCTCTGTCTCAAATTTAATTCTTTTTGATTGAAAATATACTGGAGGCCTTTGTGATCTGTAAACACTTTATAATGCTCTCCATAAAAGTAGTGTCGCCATATCTTTAATGTAAACACCACTGTTGTAAGTTCCAAGTCGTGTGTGGGATAGTTCCTTTCATGATTCTTTAACTTCCTAGAAGCATAAGCAATAACTTTTTCATTTTGCATAAGAACACAACCAAGACCAACTCTGGAAGCATCACAATACACTTTGAACCCATCCGAACCCGTCGGCAAGGTTAACACAGGTGCAGTGGTCAACCTCTTCTTTAACTCTTGAAAACTCTGCTCACAAGCGTCTGACCACTGGAACTTAACTGCTTTCTGAGTCAACTTAGTTAATGGAGCTGCAAGTGAGGAAAATCCCTCTACAAACCTTCTATAGTAGCCAGCTAACCCCAAGAAACTCCTAATTTTGGTTGACGTTATCGGCCTAGGCTAGTTCTTGACTGCTTTTGTCTTCTGAGGATCTATTTTTATGCCTTTACTAGATACCACGTGGCCTAAGAGTGCCACTGAATGCAACCAGAACTCACATTTTGAAAACTTGGCATAAAGATCATTCTCCTTCAAGGCCTGCAAGGCTATTCTGAGGTGTTCTGCATGATATTCCTTTCTCTTAGAGTATACCAAAGATCGTCTATAACACAATAATAAAGGTATCAAGGAATGGCTTGAAAATTCTATTCATGAGGTCCATGAATGCAGCTGGAGCACTTGTCAACCCGAAGGACATTACTAGAAATTCATAGTGCCTGTAGCGAGTTCTAAAGGCTTTTTTAGATATATCCTCTTCCTTGATTCTCAACTGGTGGTATCCTAACCTCAAGTCTATCTTTGAAAAGTACTTTGCACCCTGAAGTTGGTCAAATAAATTATCAATTATGGCAGTGGGTTCTTGTTCTTAATGGTAACTTTATTCAACTATCGATAGTCGACGCACATTCTGAGGGACCCATATTTCTTCTTGACAAACAGGACGAGGGCACCCCACGGTGAAATACTCGGCCTGATGAAGCCCTTGTCAAGAAGGTCTTTCAACCGTTCTCTCAACTCATTAAGTTCTGCTGGAGCCATCCTATAACGAGGTATAGATATGGGCTGAGTGCCTAGCATGAGATCAATGCCAAAGTCTATGATTCTTTCGGGAGGAAGTACGGGAAGGTCATCTGGAAAAACTTTTGGAAATTCTCTAACAACTGGCACAAACTGAAGAGCTGGTGGTTCTGCTTCTGGATTAATAATGTGAGCCAAATAGGCGAGACACCCCTTACCGATCATTCACGGTGCCTTAAGGTAAGAAATAAACTTACCTACAAGCAATGTTGAAATAACCTTACACTCTAAGAATTCTTCATTTGGAAATTGGAACCCGGCTATCTTGGCACGACAATCTAACATGGCATAGCAGGAAGATAACCAATCCATACCTATGATCACATCGAAATCTTCCATTTCTAACTCTATGAGATCGGCTTTGGTGTTGCGACCTTGGACTAAAACTATACATCCTCTATAGACTCTTGTGACTTTCACTAACTCGCCAACTAGAGTAGATACTAGGAATGGCTCACTAAGTTGTTACAATTCTAGCTCGAGGTTAATTGCAAAGTATGGAGTCACATATGAAAATGTTGAACCTGGATCCATTATGGCATAAGCATTATGTGATCAGACTAGAAGTATACTTGTAATAACTTCTGCAGATGTCTCTGCACTCTGAAGATCAAGTGTAGTAAACAAATGGGGTTGTCCCCCCTCCTTGAGTAACTCGATCTACACCTCTGCTTGCCCCATGCCCGATCTGATTATGAGAACCATGATCCTGAGGTGGTGCAACTACAGTAGCTGAGGAACTAGAAGGACGCCCCCACTGAAATTACGTCTCAACTTTGGGTAGTTGGCCTTTATATGACTAATGTCTCCACAATGATAGCAACCATGAAACTCGAGCTTGCACTGACCTGAATATTGCCGCTTACATGTTCCATAAAGACCTTGTTGGTGTGAATGTTGCTCAGTATGACTCTGGCATATGAGGATGATGTCATAAAATTCTGATTCTGGCGAGACTGATTTCCATAACTTTGAGTACGTCTAAAGGAAGACCCACCATCTGACTGACGATTGGACTGAGCTAGTGTTAATGACTCCTTATGAGAGGAATCCCTTCCACCTCCGCTGGATGTACCATTAAACTTGCCCGCTCTATGGGCTTTCTTGTTATGCTCTTTTTCTTCTCTCCTTTGTTGTTTGTCTTTTTCTAAGTTCTTGGCAAATCCCACAACAGAGGAGAAGGCTATCATCCCTATCGCTGCAGCTGATGTCGTATTCTTAATGCGGTAAGCGAACCGGCCAACAAACCTGTGAATCTTTATTTTTTTATCTTAACCATGTGAGGAGCATGCTTAGCCAACCGTATGAATTCCATGTAGTACTCTTGCACACTTTTATTCCTTTGCTTGAGCTGTTCGAACTCTGTAGCCTTAGCTTCCCTATCCTATTCCAGGATAAAGTTAGACATGAAGGCCTCTTCAAATTCTTCCCAAGTAATCGGACCATCATCTTCATCTCTTTCCTTTTCCCACATCTCAAACCAAGCACCGGCCACATCTCTAAGATGGTAAGAAACCAGCTCCACAACTTTATCATCAAATGCCTTCATCGCCCGGAGGGCTTTCTTGATACTTTCCAGCCATAAGATTGGATCTTCATCAGCAATAGAACCATGGAACAATGGAAGACTCAACTTCAAAAATCCATTCACTCTTGAGGACTCTGAATTGTTCTATCTGTTTGATTGGGGTGGAATATCATCTCTTCTCTCGCTCTGGTTGGCCATGAAAGCTTTAAACATCTCCATATCACTGTTGACAGCATTAAACATCTGACCCATCTCTGGAGATATAGCTGTCTGAGCCGAAATTATTGTTGGGGGTGGCACTGGATCCTGAGGTACTTGCTCATCATTATCCACCCCTTCTTCATGTTTAACTCGGGGTACTCGAACCCTCTTTGGATCTACCCTTCCTTTTCTGAGTTAAAGCCTTCTTAGTTCTACCTTGATCCACAACAATAACAATAGTTTCTTGAGTAGTATCCTGAGTGTCGGGTGTCAGTGTTGCGAGTACGAGCCATTTCTTCAAGTTTTGGAGAAACTAATACATTAGATAATTTCTTAGAGGTAGGATATACTACACAATCTAAAGTATGATAAAAAAATGAGACTTTTCCTAAATGCTTGTAGCCTCCTGTTTATAAGTATGGCACGCTTCATACCCATAAATAAGACTCTACTAACACGGCTTCATAGACCCCTAGGACACCATAAACCTGACACTCTGATACCAAGTTTATCACGACCCATTTTCTTAACAAGCCGGGACCGGCACCCAATCACTAAACATGACCGAGAGAACCATCTGCACTTATCAAATCTATTATAACTTCAAACTTTATATGCCGCAAGGCACTACTGTAACCAAATACTTTTAAATAATTTAAATATCTAAAATAAGCCAACTTCAAAACTTTATTCGTAGTAACCAATAAAATACTGCTAAGTTATTATCGAAAACATCTGAATCTTAACCCACCGACTATGTCTATGAAGCTTCCACTAATAAACTGATGCACTAGTCAGGACATGAGATTTCCTGGCCAGTTCTCTAAGTAAACAAAGAAATAGCTAAGTAAAGATGACTCTAAGGAATACTCCACGAACAAAAGGGGAGCTCACCAATAGCATTGGAAGAGAGGGAAGTCCTAACCCATAGCCTTCTCGCCTGCAAAATCGGTTCCTACGTTGTACCCCAGACCAACGTAGGTTTCCAAAAAAGAACGTCAGTACTATCCATTGTACTCAGTAAATCTCAACGACAGGGGATGAAACTTTAATACCACATACATTACGAGCAACGATTCTAAATGCCTGTAAAACATAAAGCTTATAAGAACAATTCTAAAATAATTGTATAATAGCAGTTTATGAATATTCTAAAAGAAATTCTTTTCTTTTTCTTTCTTATAAAAAAATAATTCACTTTATACTTTGGGAGTTCCAACTATTCTGACCTATTTCTGTCTTAGTCACCGTGTGATCAGCACGAGTTCGATCTCAACCTGATCGAATAGGCCCAATCCACGAGGTGCCACTTGCTTCATGGTTCTCAACACTCATGTATCATACCTTAGCATGGCTAAGTAAATCTCCAGCAACGAGACCCTCGGCTCCTGTGCTCCCTCCTTTGGCACAAGTAGTTTCAGGAAGTCAACGCCTTGGTCAGGACCCTCGGCTTGGACGATGACCCTTCTTGGAATAAAGGATACTCCCAAAGATCTTTTCTTTCTAAAACTTCTTCTTGTGACTTTTCAAGTCTAAATCTTTTAAACATACTAATACTGGAATCCTTAAATGTAAGGTATAACATAAGAATGAAATAAACATTCAAAAGTATTTCTAAAGATTCTTGCTTCTTCGTGAGATTTTTCTTTTCAACATGAAATTGGCCTATAAGAATTACACAAAAATCTAAAAATTTAAGCACATATATCGGAATAGATCGTCTAAACTTTAACTAAAATAGTTCTAAGCTAATAGGTACTCACTCACTTCAATTAAATACTTTAGACAATTCATCAAACATCTTGTATGCATGCTTTTGTGAATTAAACCACTTTGGTAAAGGGTTATATCAACTCACCTCAAAACTTATCGAGCCAATACGTAGGCCCCAGTCCAATTGACACCAGTCAAACAGTGGATTCTACAACAACCAGTGCATTTTAATTAATTTTAAAGTTTCGCACCTAAACACGAAACTTTACTGTTGATATGGAAAAAGAAGGGAATTAACTATTCAATCTTGCCTATTACTACTATAAGGTAATTGACAATAGGGAATTTTATGTACCTGAATTCAAGAATTCATGACTTGTAAAGAACCCTAGAATTTTCCGTGCGCGAGTAAGTTTATGGCTGCCTCTGTTTCGCAGAAGGCTTTAAGTTCTTTGTTTGCGTTTGAAAACAAAATGCCTTCTATTTTGTTCAGGGCATTAAGCCCCTTTGTTTTTCTTTTTAATATCCACTTTATGGGTTAGGTCACGTGCACTTTTTTTTTACTTAACTAATAATTAATGATACCCACTATTTAATAATATTTTCCTAATTGTATATCCAATTATTTTTAAGTAGAGAAGTAACTCAAAAGTCAATCACCAGGGTATTTTAAAAAAAATTAAATTCTATTTTTAGCAAGTGTTGAAACTTCTATAGATTTGAGGAGTGTTACATGAGCTTTGGCATCTGAGGCTAGGGCATGCATCAACAAAGTCCACGGAACACATTCCAGAACTGAAGAATAAAATTGATTCCTAGGTTCAATAGAATTGTCAAGTTTGTCCTTTGGCTAAGCAATGTAGGCTGAAGTTTTCTATTAGTAGTACTAAATCTACTGGTTATTTTCAATTAGTTCATAAGACGTATGGGGACCTCATAAAGCCCCTACTTATAATAGAAAGCATTATTTTGTCGCTATTGTAGATGACTACAGTAGATATACTTGGGTATGCCTAATTCAATCTAAATGTAAATTATGTATTGTAATAAGAAACATTGTTGCAATGATAAGAAATCAATTTGATGTAAATGTCAAGGTGTTGAGGTCAGACAATAGTACAAAATTCTTTAACTCTCAATGTAATGAATTACTGGCATCTTTTGGCATCATACATCAAAGCCCCATACACTCCACAGCAAAATGGCACTGTGTAGAGAAAATATAGACATATTCTACAGGTAGCAAGAGCCGTGAAGTTTCAGAGTTCAGTACCAGTGATATTTTTGGGAGACTGCAATAGGACAGTTGTGTTTGATTAATAAGCTGCCTACAGATGTGTTGGAAGGCAAATGCCCTCATGAGATGTGTAGAGGTTTAGAAGTGTACGGGGTCATTATGTAATTACTATAACTTGGACTGTTAGTTAGTTATGAGTTGTCAACCGCTAACCACCAAAGTTATAGAACAGACCCGTTCCCTTCCCCTTAATGGAAATCAATCGAAAAGTACAAAACTTCTTCCTCTTCTTCACTTTCTCTCTAAGCTGACCTACTCGTTTTGCATGCCAATGCAATCAATCTTGAAGATCTGTAAGAATTTATCAATTCATTCACTTCATTATATATTATTAATATATAAAAGAGTCCACCTAACTCTCCCACAAGCAAAGGTGAACATTTTTCTTGAAGTTTCCAATTCTGAGCAACACATTCATTATTTTCATGAGGTTATAGCGATTTAGCAAGGATTGGTGCAAATGCAGCGGCGACGCAAGGAGCCTTTACAGTGGCCACTTTCAAAGCCTTCAGTGTGGCAAATATCAGCACATTTTTTCCGGCTGCGGCACCGCCCAAGGAAGTTTTGGCTCTGCTTCTTGCATATTTTTGCCTCCACCAATTTTGGTCCCATAGCTGCACACATCCAAGAAACCAATATATCGCATTATGCATGGAAATTAAAGTGTTGATTATACTTTTACTTAAAAAAATAGTGTTATATCATAGTAATTCAGACTTTTACGGGATGGACAGAAGGGAGCTAGGTTTATTCATGACCCTAGGAACGTTCCTTAAAGGAAATGTACATTCTTAGTAAAATGTTTAATTTGTAGGATGAAAACGAATTATATATGTACGTCAATTAGGATGTGGATGCTCTTGGGATAGAGCTTAATTAATTGTGTCCTCGGACGTATCTGGGAGTTTCTACTTCCAAAAATAACAGTTAGTTCACAAGGATCAGACCCCACTTGTGAAATTACACTGAGTACGTTATTTTTATTTTAGCTAAACGTCAAATCTAGAACTAAAGGGAGCCGCAAGAAGTTAATTACCACTGCCCAAAATAAGAACCAGCATGAGGAAAACGGTGGCAAATAATTTGTTAGAGCTAGCCATCTTTTACTTTAGGGGAAGGAGAGTGATGTGTGAATATCAGAGAGCAATATTTATACTAGCAAATGGTGTTGTCTAATCGGGAGAATTGGACGGTTACCTTTGAAAATGCATAAATTAAGGGGAAATGAGAAGAGCACGTATATTTGCTGACTTATTTCTTCAGTTTTTCTGTTAATTAATTAGGAAGGAACTTTTCATGTTATATCCTTCAATTCTGAAGTGTTCTAACGACGGTAAAACTTTCACCATCTTTTCATCGTTCAGGTCCATTATCCATGATTAAAGTCCATAGTTGGAAATAACAAATCAATAGTGTGTATTCAATACACATTGTTCAGGTCATGAATTTGGCACTAAAATTCCATATCATATGATTATAGATATAGTTCACTTATTTCTAAAATGCCACAACTTCAAGTAATATACAACAAACTACCAATTAAAGTACAAATGGAGTTCCAAATGAGGGACATTAACAGGGCTAATTGGAAAAATTGATCTCTATAACCCACTTCACCAGTTTTTTTTTACATGCCTCGTGTAAATAGTAGACTGCGGTGAACACCAGCCAGTCCAATGGAAACACTAGCGATCAATGAAAGATTTGTTCATAAGATTAACTGCTGAATCCATAAACTGCAAAATATGAAAACAAGAATGTGATAAAGGTAAAACGAAACTTTGTTACAAATACTAGCAGTTGTATGCACGAAGTCTGCATCATATGTGCATAAACATCTGTATGCGCATACATGAACCTACTGTAAAATGTTGAGTCAACTTTCTATGTAGTATTCGCCAATCAGACAGAAAGGGAAGAACAATGTTTTATGTTTTTCATTAATAAATTGGCCAAACTTATAGTGAAAGTAATAATCAAGCTGTATGTACAGATGCAGTTTTTTGTGTGCAGAATGTGTATATAGCTAAGCACCACTCGGCTATCCTCTTGTTTGAGTAATACCATTCATTGAGTTACAAGTGCACAGGTACCTTGGTGACCTATGGGTTTTTAGGAGCTACTCATATGCAATTTATAAGCTATCATATCACAGTTTAAAAAATATAAAATAACTGTATCGTGCAGCTAACATATTTTACATAAAAAGAATTTACAATTTTTTTTACCGGAAGTAATATAGTTACTAACTAAACTGGTACGCTCCCACAGAATCTAAATCAATCAATAGATTTATCTCCTTGAAGAACATGTCAACTTTAGTCGATTGAACTAAACTAGACAAAGTAGTATTACCTTCCCAACCGACTTAAGTTCTCGTCCGATAGGTTCCATAAACTTCAGGTCAACTTCAATGGGCCATACCTGTATGCATAAAGGAAGTTGATTGGAAATGCAAAATACTGAAAGCTAAAACATAATGAAGAGGCTGAAAACAAAACCAGAAAATAATTGAGACAATATCGTTTGACAAGGTAGCGACAGTTATAGCTTGGGAGAATAAGAATTAAGAAATTAAATAGCATAGTTGCTTTCACCTGAAACTAAAAGTCCAAAACTATATACACCTCGTGCTACTCCTAAAGGTAGGGGTAAGGTATGCGTACACACTACCCTCCCCAGACCCCACTAGTGGGATTTTACTGGGTCGTTCTTGTTGTATATACACCTTGTCTCACCACCCCGAAGCATATAGATCCACCCGATCGTTGAATAATCAAATCAAACTCACGAAGCCTTCAATGAGGTGGCAACCATTGTAAGAAGCATCAAATGCCTATTAGCTTCAACCAAAAGGGGATGAAGGAAGAAAAAGATATACCACGCATAGATGCTTTACTGTTCATATGCCCTAATTTTTAATTCCTACCATGTCAGGGGGTTAGGCCTCGTAGTTCACAAGACAAAATGAAGCAGATACAAATAAAGGTAGAGTTACTAACTGGTCCATCAAAATTTCATTTTTAGCTTCAGGATAAAGGAATTAAATATGGGACTACACTGGTTATGTTGTTGTTCTTGTTGTTGAAAAAGGAATTAAATATCTCTGGACCTTTCACATTTAACATGTAAACTATATTCCTATTTCCTTCTCAGCTCTCCCTTAACAACTTACCAGTACAAATGACAAAATAAAAAAACATTTTTAATAAGGTTTATTGGACAAGCATAAGACAAAACCAGTTTAAATATTCTATATATAAGGTAGTTAGAACCATAATCATTTGTCTTCACATTGATCTTTTCAGCTGGCAATTCTAGCGGAGGTTTATTGGAGGTAATGCATGAGTTTTCTGGATTAATCAACAGTACGGAAGCCAAAGTTTCTTAACATCTGTAATTGGTTCATAGCATCTTGTATGTATGCTAGAAAGCAATGAGCTTTCTGGAGTTGTTGGACTTGTTTGAAGTAGCATGTCTACTAAATCATCTGTTTCCATATTTTTCCAAGAGAACCTATTCTACTAAAAAACTAGCACATATAACAAATTCTTTATAGAAAGCAATTAGATTAGCTACTTTTGATAAGTACCTAGCCATGTGAACTTCCCTTCCTCCAACCCCCCTCCCAACAACTAATAGAAAAAGAAAGAAAATAAATACGTATAAAAATAAAAAAAACTTCTTCATATGCACCGATAAACATCGTCATTCCCTTCCTATAAGTACAATAATTCTGGGCAGACCATCAATCCAATCTTTGTTATTCAGCAGACCATCAATCCAATCTTTGTTATCTGACAATGCCTATTGGTAGAATTTAATAAGTCGAAGAACGTTAGGTATCATCTACTCTTAATTCGTAATAGAGAAATTGTCTAACACATATAGCTCAATCATTTACGACAGAATTATTTGAAGTTAGACGGACCACCATTAAGTTAATCCTAGAAAGCATTTGATCAGAGGTACAGTTAGATTAAATAAGCTGAAAGGCAGATTCTTTTCCATTATACTTATAGACGAAATCAAAGAGATCCTTATAAGCTGTCTGATAAGCATACTAAACTCCTACAAGCTGAAAATAACAACAAGCTCAGATTAATAAACCTCAATTCCTTTCAATAGCATCGCCTCACGTACATGTTATGTTTCTCATTTGAATCTACTATTGTTTCAACTCTACAAACTATGCCATGCAAAATCATACTCAACTATAGTGGAGCAATCCTATTTAATCAACGAAACCAAGTTAAAAATAAAATCAATACATCATAAACTCCCACTGAAAAGCTCAAAGATATAATTATCAATTGGCATAAACCTTCTTTAAACTATTAATTCTACTACATTCTCCAACAAACTCATAATTTCAGAAGAAACATAATCTTTTAGGTCTTTAAAATTGACAAAATTCAAACTCACACTACTTTTCATTTCTATCTAATAGGAGCTAGTTGTCTCCGTGTGACCTACATGTTATCACATGTTCAAGCCGTGGGATCAGCCACTGATGCTTGCATCCCGGTAGGCTGCCTACATCACACCTGAGTGCAGCCTTTCCCTGGCCCCTGCGCGGCGAATGCGTGATGCTTCGTGCACCAGACTACCTTTTATTAAGAGCAAATTAATAACAAAAAAAATGACTTAATAAAATTTGGAAACAAAGACAAGCACCTTAAGCCCAAGTAATTTAATAGGTGCAATCTGTCCTGGCACAATGCAATCTGGACCTGCAGCTTCTACAATAGCCTCCGTCCCCAATCCACTTCCAATTGGATCTGGCTCCTGCACATAAAACATTAAAAATAGCACAAAAATCAAGTCTTTATAAGTATTTGCAGAACAAAAAAAAAACCAGAAAAGGGCAAGAGAGACAGGGTAAAACTTACAAACCTTCATAACAGAGAGGGCATAACTGGAATAAGCGTTTTGAGGGATACGAAGAATAGGGGAGTGATGAATTTTGGGGATTGGCTTTGAACCAGAAGCAGCTCGCCATGGTACATCATTCGGTAGTGTACCTGCAGCTCCTCCACCCATTTTTCTTGACATTGAAAAAAAAAGAAGAAAAAGATAGAGCTAATTAGCAAATAATTAACTTAAGCCTTTGTATATAGCAGAGACAATGGCGAGGAATTGCTGTGAACGGATAAACAGAGGAAGGGTTTTAGCAACAAGAGAAGGCTCAAGTTAGGTATTTTTGTTCATCTTGTTTTCTAGTACGAAACTAGTAGTTGTACCCGTTAGTATGAAAAAATATTAATTAAATTAAATTACGATCGAGTTTGTTTGATCCTATTAGATTGTATTGCTTTAATAAAATTCAATTGTCAATTTATTTGTCAATACGATATACCCAATAATAAAATTACTATTAAATCAAAGATACTTATATAGTTAGTGAATAACTTTTTTATTCTATATTTTTTATTATATTAACCAATATTTAATATTCGCTTTCTTTTTGTCATATATGAGAAGATTTATAATTTATTACTATTGAAATATTTTCTTATTTTAAATTTTATTCTATTGTTCTTAATAATATTATCTAAATTTTAATGAACAAAATCTTTGTTAAACTAACGGGACTTATAAAGGGAGCGCATTGAATAACTTTTTTTGTTATGTATTTTCTTTATTATATCATCTAATATTTAATATTATTATATTGCTAATAGAAAGTTTTATTAGCATATTACTTTATTAGATATTTTTCTTTGAAAGTTTTTTTATGTCTTTATTTTATTTTATTTATTTTAAAATAATTTTAAAACTGCATGTTGAAACTAATCCCCAATTTGAATTAGTAATTTATTATTTTTTAATTTTGTTTTTTATTTTAAAATTATTTTAAAACTCCAACTTGAAACTACATCCCGATTTGAATGGGTAGTTTTCCTTCTCTTTCTTTCGTTTTTTTATAGCTAATATTTTTTTTTAAAAGATAATTTATAAACTCCAACTTGAAACTACTCCCACCCAATTTGAATGGGTAGTTATTATTTTATATAGTAAATTTTATTTTTTAATTATATTTAATTATAAGATATCTATATTTATTAATCCAAATAAAGTAGCCAATTTTTTTTATATATATATGGTAGTTATTTATTTTATATTAATATTTTTTATTTTTATATATATTTAAATTCAAAAATAATAACCAATAATTAATTATAAACTAAATAACTAATTATGCCATGTGGCCTTTTTTTAGGTTGTCACTTGGCTTAAAGAGACAACTTTTTTCTCTCCTTTTAATAATATATAGATATGGTGCCAAATTCTTAGAAGGATAGAGTTTGTGTTTTTCTTTTTATGGCTAAAGATTTGGGATTTGGAGAAAATAAATTCAAAATATTTATATAGACAAATTTTGACAATAATACACCCAAACAAGTATAAAACGAAAATTTATGTAAAAATAGCACGGTCTAGCCCATTTTTGAACTGGTCATTCAAAAATAGCCAGCGTTTACCAAGTCAATAAAAAATAATCACTATTTTGCTGCAACAGAGATCGGTCCAACATAATATACTGGAGTTCGGTGCACCTGTGTATGAACTTCCAGCATATTATGTTGGAACTCCAACACACGAAAAGTTCCTGCATAATATACTGGAGATTCGAGCACTTGTGTATGAACTTCCAGCATATTATACTGGACTGATATACTTTGCTGGAACTCCAATATATTATGTTGGAGTTCTAGTGTACTTATGCTGGAACTCCATCATATTATGCTGGAGTTCCAGCATACTTATCCTGGGACTCCAGTATAATATGCTGGAGTTCAAGTATACTTATATTGGAACTTCAGCATAATATACTGGCGTATTTTGCGGGTTTTGAACAGTGTTTTCGCTCAAATTTATCTTTACATGAAAAGTGGCTA
Source organism: Nicotiana glauca (assembly GCA_026770625.1). Classification (NCBI taxonomy): domain Eukaryota; kingdom Viridiplantae; phylum Streptophyta; class Magnoliopsida; order Solanales; family Solanaceae; genus Nicotiana; species Nicotiana glauca. Next base: position 57,456 of record MU766150.1, on the reverse strand, counting down.
AATTTCTATTATTGTTGAAATTGAGCTATTTTTGAACAACCACTTGTAAATCTGGCTATATTTAAATTTTTCGGACATGTTGCTAAAACGGAAGATACACCTTGAATGAAAAAGCTAAGAAGATTTAAGTTGAAATGTATTATTGATGAAAAGGGTTGCTTTTGGAGGCAATTTGTTGGATTTATCTCTCCAAAAATAACTTTCAAATGCAAAGAGTTTTTGATCTAGGAGTGTGCATAATTTGTTATATATTGAATTACAAAATTGAAATTGAAACATTTGGTATTCAATATATAGTAGGAGTTTGGACATAAAAACTACTATGATTTTTGATAATAAGTACCATTTGGAGTTAAGTTGAAAATTCGTATTTGGAATTTAAAATTATATTTCGACATGTAATTCACTTAAAAAACTGTTGCAGTTTTGTGAGCGGAGAAAAAATCCCAAAAAAATTGAAAAATTAGTTAAAACCACTTTTTGATTTTTGAAAAATTCATTTTCGAAAAATCTCAAAAAATTTATAATATTTCATGGACAAACACATTTAAAAAATAAATAAAAGAATTCCCAAAAAAAAGGAAAAAGAATCTATGACACACATGTCCTTAGTCTTTGGTATTTGGTCTAAGTGTTTATAAAATTTGATATGGTATTTCGTATTTAGAAAAAAAAAAGGAATTATCGATCTGCTACCAAAATACATACTACATATTAACTTGCAAAATACCCTTATTTTGGATTATAAGGTAAATATAATTGTCCCTTCCGTCTCATCTTCTAACTCATTACTCGAGGGTAAATTCTCTCTAATATCTTGTACTATGATAAACTTTCTAACAAGCACAATGGTTTTATATAAGTGATCAAGGCGTTTTTTTAGTAGAAGTAAATCCAGAAATTTAAATCAATAAATGAGAAATATCAGTGCACTCGCTACATCTTGTGAGAATGATCATTCAAACTTAATATTGACATATACTTTTGAAACTTTTTTACTATATATATACAAGGAATACAGGCTTGAGGATACTCAAAGTTTTGATGCTTATCACATTTCAGTCAGGTAAAATAGACTCTGGCTGCACATTTGTCACTGCTGCCTGCTCTTTCTCTCTGAACTTCATGTATATATCATTGATAGAAAGTTACAGTTCTCCAAACAAAAATTAAGGAAATTACACAGCCAGCAAATGTGCCTAGAGTGACGACTATAAAAGCTACTCCCTTCATTTCAATTTAGATGATATAGTTTGAATTGATAGAAAGTTTTGAAGTTAAATTATTTTTAAATATAGAATGATGGTATTTCTTTTGGAACGGACCAATAAGAAAAGTGTAACATTTAAATTGAAAAGAGTAGCTTATAACACTCAACTCAAATGCATGTCAAATCCTCTCCTGGTTTCCTTATAAGTCCTTTTGCTGCCATTTGTTTTTTAAGGCCTCTTTGTCATACAGATTGCCAGCCACTTTGACATTTATTTAGTATAAAGTATAAGTATTTATTCTTAAAATGGATAACAATTAAATTTATGCGTTGTTTTAAGGATATATGGATTGATTCAACATAAGTAATAAAGAATGTTAGATAAACGAATTAAAAATGAAATAAATAACCAAACTAGTTCTGACGTTGAGTCCGGGCTTGTATTTATGCTTAACAGTAGTCTTGCCCTCGACCAGACCCTAGATTCGAAGCCAAACGTGTATGGAGAACTATGATTAAAATAAGAACCTTTCAATAGCTAGAAAACATAGAAATAAGTTTGTATTGCCTAGATATGCGTGTTACAATGTGTATATTGAATAAGAAACTTCTCCTTATATAGTAGAGGAGTTTTAACCCTAGTACAATTCTAAAAAAGGTAAAATCCTCCTTGTACATCAATCACTGATACACTACCGACGTCGGGCGAGATCCGCGCCGTGATATCCATTGGGCGCAAATATCACGGCCTTCCGTTAGTCGTGCGTAACCGTTTGTAGTGTTTTTCGAGGTCTTGGAGCTCGTTTTAGCTTCGGGGGGTGTTATCTTTGTCAATCCCAGTGGTGAGACCCCCTTCTAGCCTTAATTCAAAGAGTTCTTACATTCGGTCTCTATCTCATACATTCATACTTCTTACTTCATTTGACTCATCGAGAACTCAGGGTGTGCTGACCCCGATTTTACCCGTATATATGTTGACCCCGAGTTTACCCGTATACATGTTGACCCCGAGTTTACCCGTATACATGTTGACCTCGAGTTTACCCGTATACAAATAGTCCCCTCGTCCCTCAGAGAGTAGGTTAGCCGAAATAATGCGAAACGATAGATGAGCCTGGGTTCATTCCTTCGTACGTTACAACCGAGATGACGAATAAGCCAAAACATCCCATCAGTCGCGTCGTTCTGAATTTGGACACGTGTCAATCATCGGCTGGTTGCCTCCAAATGTGAAACATCACGTACTGATTACATTTTCTCCTATAAAAGCTTCGACCTTTTATACTTCTTCACTTTCTGATCCTAACTTTTATCTTCAAACTCTCAAGCAGCTATCAACTCTTTCAAATCTTCATCCATTTACCTTTGATCTTCTAATCTTCTTAATTGTTCCTATGTTTCTACCTAAATCTTCATCCTATCTTCAAATCTTCATACCTTTTTCTTCAAACCTTCATATCTTTTCTTCAAACCTTCATATCTCCCTTTCAAATCTTCATATATTCCCTTCAAATCTTCTTATTTTCTAGTTCACGATGGCTAAGACTTCCAAATTAGTTCCTCAGCAGACTGCCTCTTCATCTTCCCACCCGGCCACAGGTATCGGGGCGGTCGTTCCCGAAGTGGTTGCTCTTGAGACGACTGCTCCCGAGGTGGTTGCTCCCGAAGTGACTGCTACCGAAGCGGCCTAGAGCCCCCATTGAAAACTTTATTCCCAGGGGTTGTTCAATCGCAGACAACTTCAAAGTCAAGAAGGCCTCATCCAAACAAGACCGAGGTGAAGGGGCATCGAGATATATATGCTCCATTACTAAAGACACATTTCCCATAGTCCGAGAGGACTGTAAATGGGAGGTAAGGATGTGGTAGTCCCCGGGCCTGAGGATGGCATTACTACTCATGTGGATAGGTATTTATGTGTTTACACTTACCCCTTCACGCTAGGCCTAGTAAACCCAGTTATTTTGGCCTTTTGCAAGAGATATGAGGTGTGCCTTGGGCAAATCCACATGTCTCTTTAGAGGATCGTGATCCTCCTATATTATTTTATGAACAACACCGAATCTCCTCAATTCACCCTCGACCACCCACTCTGTATGTACAGTCTCTAAATTTTTCTGGGGGGACCAATCAAGTTCACTCGTTGGGCTAGGAAGGCTCCCATTTCGAGCATCAACAAGGATCAAGACAGAGGCTAGTAAAGGCACTTTGTTCAGGTAAAAACTGAAGATTTCCATTTCCTGAGAAGTGTAATACATCTCGTAAGTGTAGCCTTTCCTTAAGTGTCAGCTCTCCTCTATTTCCTTTCTCATCATTAGTATTTGTGGTCGTGTTGCTCGGGTTCCTAATACGGTGCCCCAGCTTAAGAAGTGGATTGAAGGCATCTGCAAACAGATGTCATACTTCGAGCGCTCTTAGTGCAAGATTTCGAAGGGCTAATGGGAGGTCCGTTCTCATAGTAAGGCTCTTCTTAGAATAGTTACTATTACGCCCCCAAACTTACGTAATGCTGATATTTTTTTTTCTTCGCAAGTTTGCCTAAGACCACTGAACTTAGGCCATTGGAAGGGGACGAGGATGTGCCTTTGCTCATTGATCCATCCGTTATGCAACATCTCCGAGTCACCGCGGGGGAGAAGAAGAAGAGGAATAGAAAGTCTTCGGGCTTCCCGTGTCCCAAGGACAATGGTTTTATATAAGTGATCAAGGCATTTTTTTAGTAGAAGTAAATCCAGAAGTTTAAATCAATAAATGAGAAATATCAGTGCACTCGCTTCATCTTGTGAGAATGATCATTCAAACTTAATATTGACATATACTTTTGAAACTTTTTTACTATATATATACAAGGAATACAGGCTTAAGGATACTCAAAGTTTTGGTGCTTATCACATTTCAGTCAGGTAAAATAGACTCTGGCTGCACATTTGTCACTGCTGCCTGCTCTTTCTCTCTGAACTTCATGTATATATCATTGATAGAAAGTTACAGTTCTCCAAACAAAAATTAAGGAAATTACACAGCCAGCAAATGTGCCTAGAGTGACGACTATAAAAGCTACTCCCTTCATTTCAATTTAGATGATATAGTTTGAATTCATAGAAAGTTTTGAAGTTAAATTATTTTCAAATATAGAATGATGGTATTTCTTTTGGAACGGACCAATAAGAAAAGTGTAACATTTAAATTGAAAAGAGTAGCTTATAACACTCAACTCAAATGCATGTCAAATCCTCTCCTGGTTTCCTTGTAAGTCCTTTTGCTGCCATTTGTTTTTTAAGGCCTCTTTGTCATACAGATTGCCATTAGACATTTACTTAGTATAAAGTATAAGTATTTATCCTTAAAATGGATAATAATTAAATTTATACGCGGTTTTAAGGATAGATGGATTGATTCAACATAAGTAATAAAGAATATTAGATAAACGAATTAAAAATGAAATAAATAACCAAACTAGTTCTGACGTTGAGTCCGGGCTTGTATTTAGGCTTAACAGTAGTCTTTCCCTCGACCAGACCCTAGATTCGAAGCCAAACGTGTATGGAGAACTATGATTAAAATAAGAACCTTTCAATAGCTAGAAAATAGAGAAATAAGTTTGTATTGCCTAGATATGCATGTTACAATGTGTATATTGAATAAGAAACTTCTCCTTTATATAGTAGAGAAGTTTTAACCCTAGTACAATTATAAAAAAGGTAAAATCCTCCTTGTACATCAATCACTGATACACTACCGACGTCGGGCGAGATCCGCACCGTGATATCCATTGGGCGCAGATATCACGGCCTTCCGTTAGTCGTGCGTAACCGTTTGTAGTGTTTTTCGAGGTCTTGGAGCTCGTTTTAGCTTCGGGGGGTGTTATCTTTGTCTATCCCGGTGGTGAGACCCCCTTCTAGCCTCAATTCAAAGAGTTCTTACATTCGGTCTCTATCTCATACATTCATACTTCTTACTTCATTTGACTCATCGAGAACTCGGGGTGTGCTGACCCCGAGTTTACCCGTATACATGTTGACCCCGAGTTTACCCGTATATAAATAGTCCCCTCGTCTCTCAGAGAGTAGGTTCGCCGAAATAATGGGAACCGATAGATGAGCCTCGGTCCATTCCTTCGTACGTTATAACCGAGATGACGAATAAGCCAAAACATCCCATCAGTCGCGTCGTTCTGACTTTGGACACATGTCAATCATCGGTTGGTCGCCTCCAAATGGAAACATCACGTATTGATTACATTTTCTCCTATAAAAGCTTCAACCTTTTATACTTCTTCACTTTCTGATCCTAACTTTTATCTTCGAACTCTCAAGCAGTTATCAACTCTTTCAAATCTTCATCCCTTTACCTTTGATCTTCTAATCTTCTTAATTGTTCCTATGTTTCTACCTATATCTTCATCCTATCTTCAAATCTTCATACCTTTTCCTTCAAACCTTCATATCTTTTCTTCAAACCTTCATATCTCTCTTTCAAATCTTCATATATTCCCTTCAAATCTTCTTATTTTCTAGTTTACGATGGCTAAGACTTCCAAATTAGTTCCTCAGCAGATTGCCTCTTCATCTTGCCACCCGGCCACAGGTATCGAGGCGGTCATTCCCGAAGTGGTTGCTCTTGAGACGACTGCTCCCGAGGTGGTTGCTCCCGAAGCGACTGCTATCGAAGCGGCCTAGAGCCCCCATTGAAAGCTTTATTCCCAGGGGTTGTTCAATCGCATACAACTTCAAAGTCAAGAAGGCCTCATCCAAACAAGACCGAGGTGAAGGGGCATCGATATATATATGCTCCATTACCAAAGACACCTTTCCCATAGTCCGAGAGGACTGCAAATGGGGAGGTAAGGATGCGGTAGTCCCCGGGCCTGAGGACGGCATTACTACTCATGTGGATAGGTATTTATGTGTTTACACTTACCCCTTCACGCTGAGCCTAGTAAACCCAGTTATTTTGGCCTTTTACAAGAGATATGAGGTGTGACTTGGGTAAATCCACCTGTCTCTTTAGAGGATCGTAATCCTCCTATATTATTTTATGAACAACACCGAATCTCCTCGATTCACCCTCGACCACCCACTCTGTATGTACAGTCTCTGAATTTTTCTAGGGGGACCAATCAAGTTCACTCGTCGGGCCAGGAAGAATCCCATTTCGAGCATCGACAAGGATCAAGACCGAGGCTAGTAAAGGCACTTTGTTCGGGTAAAAACTGAAGATTTCCATTTCCCGAGAACTGTAATACATCTCGTAAGTGTAGCCTTTACTTAAGTGTCAGGTCTCCTCTATTTCCTTTCTCATCATTAGTATGTGTGGTCGTGTTGCTCGGGTTCCTAATACGGTCCCCCGGCTCAAGAAGTGGATTGAAGGCATCTGCAAACAGATGTCATTCTTCGAGCGCTCTTAGTGCATGATTTCGAAGGGATAATGGGAGGTCTGTTCTCATAGTAAGGCTTTTCTTCGCAAGTTTGCCTAAGACCACTAAACTTAGGCCATTGGAAGGTGCCGAGGGTGCGCCTTTGCTCGTTGATCCGTCCGTTATACAACATCTCCGAGTCATCGCAGGGGAGAAGAAGAAGAGGAATAGAAAGTCTTCGGGCTTCCCGGGTCCCGAGGAGAAGCCAAAAAAGAGGGCGGCTTCCCGGGCTCATAAGCCTAAGAAGAACACTAACTCCCAAGTGCCAGATTCCCACTCGCTTCTTAAAAAGTAGGGATGAGTCCGAATAAGACGACATCTTTGTCGCTCATAGATTGACCCCTGCGGGGGAGCATGCAGCACCGAGGAAAAGAGTCATGAGACCGATCTTCCTACAACTCGAGAGGTCGAGATGGAGATGGGGGCTGAGACCTCCTAAGAAGTCGCTTCTATTATGAAGGAAGAGACTAGTGTGATAGACATCATTGAGATGCCCTCATACACCAAGTCCATGTTTAAAGAGGCCCAAGCAGGAAAGGAAAAGTCAAGTGAAGGAGTACACAGTTCGGATGATCCTCTCCACTCCTTATTTGATGGCATGGACATGTTAATTTTGGAAGATTTTTCCGAGCTAGGAGATCTTGAGATCCAGAGGAAGGACATGCCTTCAGAGGCTGGCGGGTCGAGTTCGAGCCCAAAACTGGTGAAGCAATTTTGTCACAAGACAATTTCTCTCTCCGTGACTTGTCATGACGGCACTTAGTCTATATGACTAGGTAAGCCAAATATTTTGAAAGTGAAATGAAAACACAAAGATAACAACTAACAGATATAGTTAATAAGCAGAAACGGTGTCACTCGGCATATACAATAATCATTTCCCAAAACCTAGAATATCGCAAATCACAAGCTTCTAAGAGTTTCTAACTGCTCTATACATTAATGTCTATAGAAAATAAGGGGGAAATTAACACAAGGGATTGAAGGGGATTCCGAGGTTTGTGGATGCAAACAGATGTACCTTGAAGTTTCCTGAAGCAGCAACCATGCAACTAGGCTCGAGGCTGATAGCTAGTACCTGGATCTGCACATGGAAAACATGTGCATAAAAGCGCATGAGTACACCACAATGATAACCAGTAAGTTCCAAGCCTAACCTCGATCGAGTAGTGACAAGATCAAGTCAGGGCCCTACTGGTATAAACATAATGAAATGAGACAGAATGAAATACTACAGTAAAAATAAATACGGAAATCTAGCATGTATAAAGCCAATGAAAGACAACAACTCAAAACACAAAGATAACAACAGGGGACTTCCAGGATACCGTCCCGCAGTCCCAAACATAAATGTGCAGGGGGATCTCCCGGAATACCGTTTTCAAGTCCCAAAGTAAATATGTAGTATTGGGGGATCTCCCGGAATACCTTCCATAGTCCCAAAGCAAATGTACAATACATGGGGATCTCCCGGAATACCGTTCCATAGTCCCAAAGTAAATATGCAGCTCAACCAACATAAATAACAGTTACAGCAAGGAACAAAAATTTAGGCTAAGTCCGAGTCAAGGAAGAACATGAAATTTCACTAAAATATGTTGTACAGAGTTTAGATAGGCAGTTAAGGCACGTAGGCATGCTTTTCTAAACTAAGAAGGATAATTACATATGATAATATTGCTCAATTAAAGGAAAATAGATATTTTGCTTAATGAAAATGGAGTTTTTCAACAATTAGCCCATGTACGCATCCATCACCTCACATACACGATGCTCATCTATCAAACAGTACCAATCTTAAGGGGAGTTCCCCCCCACAAGTTTAGGCAAATCACTTACCTCGAACCAAGCTCAAATTAATCCTTCACAATGCTCTTTCCACAAATATCCGACTCTGAATCGCCCAAATCTAGCCAAAATCAATTACATAACATAAATATAACTATAAGAAACTAATCTAGCTAATGAAATCAAAGCTAAGGCAAGAAATTGCAAAATCGCTCAAAAAGCCTCCCTGGGCCCACATCTTGGAATCAGGTAAAAGTCACAAATTATGAACACCCAATCACTCACGAGTTCACTCGTATCAAAATCATCCAAATCCGATGTCAAAATCCCACTCAAAACTCAAAAATTCGATTGGGGAACTTTCCCCCCATTTTCTTAACTTTCTCACTCAAAATCCTTGATTAAATGAAGAAAACAACAATAGATTAATGAAATATAGCCAAAATCGAGTAAGGAATCATTACCCCAAAGCTCTCCCTGAAAATCCCTCAAAGAATCGCCAATTTCTGAGCTCCCTAGGTCCAAAATGGAAAATGAACTCAAACCCTAGCACTTACCTCTTTTTTCTGCCACTCAAACCGCATCTGCAGACCTTTCTTCGCACCTGCGGCACCGCACCTATGAAATTCCATCGAAGGTGCGGAAATCACTTAAGTCCTCAAGCCCTACTTCTGTGAGCAATGGGCTGCACCTACGCGCCCACTCCTGCGAAATCTCTTCCGCTCCTGCGGTCCTTCACCGGGTCTGCGGTTCCTCCCTCGCATCTACGGGCATCGCAGATGCGAAAATAACCTCGCACCGGCTATCTCGGTCTGGGATGCCAATTCCACTTTTGCGCTGCAGTCCCACTTTTGCAGACTCGCACCTGCAGTGACCTTTCCGCAGGTGCGATTACACCAACATCAGAAAATCTTCAGCAATGGCCTAAGTCAAATTTTCAACCCGTTATGCATCTGAAACACACTCGAGGCCCCTGGAACCTCAACCAAACATACCAACCAATTCGAAAACACCATACAAACTAAGTCGAGCACTAAAATCACATAAAAAATTCTAACAAAACAAACCATCCTCCGATTCAAACTTAAAGAACTTGAAACTTCCAAATTCGACAACCGATGCTGAAACCAACCAAACCACATTCGATTGACCCCAAATTTTGCACACAAGTCATATTCAATACTACGGACCTATTCTAACTTCCGGAATCAGATTCCGACCCTGATATAAAAAATTCCACAACTAGTCAAAAACTCCAAAAATTCGACTTTCGCCATTTCAAGCATAAATAAGCTACGTACCTCCAAAATACAATTTGAACACGGCCCTAAGTCCAAAATCACCAACAAAGCTAACGTAATTGACGGAACTCCATTCCAAAGTCATCCTCACATAGTTTCGACTACAATGCAAATTCTAAAACTTAAGCCTCTGTTTAGGGACTAAGTGTCCCAAAACATTTCAAAAACCAAAGCGAAACCTCCCGTTAAGTCACAGTCGTAGAAAAAGATACGGGAGAAGTAGTTAATTGGGGATCGGGGCTCTAACTCTCAAAATGATCGGCCGAGTTGTTATAAGTTTTCTCCAAGTGTGAACCCCGATCAAAAGAGAACAATCATTCTTATAGTCTTGAAGGATGCTCTAGTTCTATCTGCTCCAGTAGGCATAGCCAGCTACCCCCGATGCCTGGTGACCGAGGAGGACCAAGCAAAGAAGAACGAGGTGGGCGCATCGAGTCTCCTCAACGAGGCACATCAGGCTCTAAACCGGGTAAGGCATCAACACTCGTGTCATGACCCGGATTTCCGACCTTCGGGATCGTGATGTCACCTAACATTTCATTCGCTAGGTAAGCCAACATTAGAGTAAATTATATGCCATTTCAAAAATTAAAGTAATTAAAACTCATTTAACTGAAATGAAGCTAAAATGAAGTATGAAGTGACATAATAACCCAAAATATCTAAGTACAACCCAGACATGGAGTCACATGTACACGAGCTACTAGGAATTCTACAAATAGAGTCTGAAATAAATACTACTATCTCGAATGAAATAAATAGTAACTAAGGAAAGAGGAAGGGGACTTTAAGGTCTGCGGACGCCAACAAATCTACCTCGAGTCTCCAAGTATGCCAATCTGAGCTGATGCACCTCACTTATAGTTGGGACTAGTACCAAAATCTGCACAAGAAGTGCAGAGTGTAGTATGAGTACAACCGACCCAATGTACTCCGTAAGTGTCTAGCCTAACCTAGACGAGGCTATGATAGGACACTCACATAATTAAACCTGTACGAACGAAGATATACATGCAATATAATAACAAATAAAGAATTAATAAGTAAAATTGGGAGGAGACATGAAAATGGGGAAACAAGATACGATAGTTACAACATGAATGACAACAATAGACAGTCAAATAAATCCTCAATCAATGAAAATGGATAAACATAATAATTAAAGATGGCATGACATCACCCATCGTGCTTTTACTCTCAACCTCACCATGAAATAATAATAATGGCACGACATCACCCTCGTGCTTTTACTCTCGATCTCTTCATGAAAAAATAAATACGGCACGACATCACCCTTCGTGCTTTAACTTTCTTTCTCACCATGTATTAATCAGTAAATAAAACAAATAACGACACGTCATCACATTTCGTGCTTTAACACTCTCCCTTACCATGTAGTGACAAATATAAAAAAAGAATAAACCATACGTTAATAATGGTTCCAAAACCCCAAATCCTCAATTTCAAAAAAATACTCAGCCTTCACAACTTAATTCATAAATGCGGGGAGAACGATCAAATAAGAAATAAACTAATCTAAGCATGAATATCGTGAGTAAAGAAGGAAATAAATTACAAGCAACAAGTACCACCCGTATGCTTTACCCAACGTCAACGGATAAATACTTGTCACCTCACTTATACGTTGTATCCAAACATTAAAACACATAGAAAATAGGCAAACAAGTCCTAATCCCTCGAGTCAAGGTTAACCACGATACTTACCTCGCTCCGCAATCAACTCAGAGCTCTACCGGGGCCTTTTCTCTACAACCCGCCTCTAAACTACTCATATCTAACCACAATCGACTCAACAACGTCAAATAATGCCAAGGGAAGGAATTACAATACATAAAAATAGAATTTTTACACTTTTCCCAAAAAGTCAATCCCGGGCCTACTTGGTCAAAATTCGAGGTTCGGACCAAAACCTATTTACCCATTCACACCCGAGCCTGATTATATAATTAGTTTTGAAATCCATCCTCAAATTGAGGTTTAAATCCCGAATTCATAAAAACCTTCAATTCATCCTAAATCCTTAGTTTTCTACCATGGAAGAACAAAGATTAGGGCTAGAAATTAATGGATGGTGTTAGAAATGGAAGGAAATGATTTAAAGTGTTCAAACCTATGAATTGGTGTTGAGTTCTCCCTTCAAAATCGCCTCTAGGCCGAGCTCTAATGGAAGGTTTATGGAAAATAGGAGAAATCCCATATTTTAGAAGTTTTAACTCAATGGTGTCAGGTCTTCTTCGCATTCATGAAGGACGTGAAGCGATCGCGAAGCACTGCGGCCTAAATGGCCTTCGCATTCACGCGATGTTCTTTGCATTCGCGGTGGCCCTTCCCCCTAGTCTCTGTGTTCGTAACCCTTGGTTCGCGTAGAACACCCAACAAATCCCTACTGATAATAGGCTAGATTTATGCAAGTTACCGATTGTTTATGCCCCAGCTTGATTATGTTTCAATGTGATAATATAGTTAAATGATGATAAAAGGGCTCTAATTATGAATTTCACATGTTGCAGGAGTGAGTGGCATGTATGAGGCCTTAAAGCTGTGATTGGAGCTAAATTGAAGCAAGAAAATCCCCTAGGAACCGAGTACGTGGGAAGATGAGAGAAAGAAATGATGAAATGAAGACCTGGACTAGCGCGTCCACTAGCGCGACCGCTCTAGCCACAATGGTCGAGGCAGAATGATAGGGCATATGCGCGGTCACTAGCGCATCCAGTAGCGCGACCGCACTAGCCCAGTTCCGAAATAGTAATTTTCAGGGGTAAACTTAGAAGTCCGGGGGTAAATTCACTTAACCTATTGAAGGTCAAGCTCACCCAAGGATGTATTATCAAGGTTTTTATAGCTTAGTGCAAGAAAAGGAGAGGCAAGAGGCAAGGAGGATAATTAAACATCGAGTTCTTCCTTTCTTCCTTTTGTTTTTACGATTTGTGATGAATTTAAATATATTGTTGTGATGAACACTAGTATGAGTAGATAAATATTTAGTCTAAGGTTTTGATGGAACCTATTGAAGGATGAACTTTTCGTTATGTTAATATAATTTTCCCAGTTTAAATCTCTATTTGTTTAACTATGTTCTTATTGTACTTAATTGACAGGATCCTCAATTAGCTGTGCCTATTTAGTGTGCATAACTCGGGAGAGAGTGCATATTTAGGTAATTGTTGAACAACACCACTCCTAAAGTATATGCGGAATCAATAACCGAGGGTTTAAAGACGGAATTAGGGATAACGAAGCCTTGCGTGTGAACTAAAGTGAGCTGTAATAAACAAAGCCAGCTAGCGCATCTCGAGAGAGTGCGTCTAGTAAACTATTGTGATTACTCCGGAGAGATTTACGATAATAATAGTGCTCATGATTTATAGATATGATTAGGCAATTCTATGTGAAACATAACGTGAAGGGATTCCATCAATAGGGGAAATCATAACCTTAGAACCTTCTCTTAATTGTTTTCAACTTAATCATAGTTAATTTTCAGTTGCTTATTTATTTTCATTCGTAGTTAATAGAAATACCATCAATTGTTATTTTGGGAAGTTGATACTGTGGAATTTAGTAAGTCTAATGATACTAATTGATAGGTTAATTCCCTGTGGGTTCGACTCTGGGCTAAATACCCAGATTATATTTGCAACGTCCGCGTGTCCTTTTTATAAGGCATAGTTGGGCGTGATCAAGTTTTGGCGCCATTGCCGGGGAATTAACGGTGTTATCAATTACAATTGAAAGAAATACAAATAATCTTACTGTAGTCAATTTTCTCTATACCCAATCTATACATTGAAATTTTAACGTTTGTTGACTTGGTTGTACATGTGCATGCCTAGAAACTCAAAAAGAACTAGTGAAGTATTCGAAGCTTTGTCTGATCCCGAAAAAGTTTTTAAGGCCTTGAACCGGTCCAACCGAAAAAGCAAAAAGCAACAAACAATTGAACGAATCAAACTGAACATGGGAGATCACGAAAATAATCCACCAGCACTTATAGCGCCACTGACACCTCTTGTGCCAGAGGCTACTCTCTATGACTGGGCACAACTCACAACTGAAAATCTGGCCACAACGATTTTAGTCCCGCAGATACAGGCTGAATCGTTTCAAATCACAAACAACATGCTGCACTTGTTGCAGAACAAGGAACTATTTTCGGGGTCACAAGTAGAAGATCCTCAACAACACTTGAAGAATTTCCTGTCAATCTACAAAACCCAAAGGCAGCCCAACATAACTCAGGAAGTAATCAAGCTATTATTATTTCCATTCTCAGTGACAGGAGCTTCCCAGACCTGGCTAAACTCACTCCCCATCAATTCCATAACAACTTGGGAGGAGTTAGTCAAGCAATTTGTGAACAAGTTCCACCCACCCAACAAGACTGCTCAACTAATTGATTAAATTTTGAGTTTCAAACAGAGACCAATGGAGACACTGCATGAAACATGGGAACGATTCAAAGGGATGCTGGTTATATGTCCTCATCACGGTATTCCAGATCTAATGTTGGGACAATAGTTTTACATGGGACTGTCTGATAGCGTGAAGGGTAATGTTGATGCTTCAGCGGGTGGAGCATTCTTGAGCAAAACATGGAGATAAGGCCTGAGTCTGCTTGACAAGATGGCATAGAATTCAGGGTGGACAACCAAGAACGCACCTATCACTCCAGTGGTGCACTCAGTGCCTTTAGATCTATCCAACTCCGTGGCTGAAAATATGGCCCCCTTATTGACACAGATGAGTATACTCATCACGAAAGTGGAAGAGTCAGGGCAGAAGCAGCAGGTACACACAGTAGATACTACCAATGGGGGCTTGTGCGGATCTTGCACTAGTCAGCCAATTGGTAACTAGTGGAATGAAGAACATGATCATCATTACTACCCTGAAGACATGTGTCACACCTCCTTTTGGCGCTACCGCACCCCGCGAAGGGTAAAGGTAAAGGGAGTTTTTCCAATTAAAGGGCAATCGAAACGGGATTTATTATTAAGAATCAGAGTC
>MU766150.1:8170-36539 GCA_026770625.1 Nicotiana glauca | reverse complement strand
AGACTCATGTTGCTTTCTAGTTTTTCAAGTGAGTTCAGTTGACGACACTTACTTAATTGACCATACGGGCTATAATATATAGCTAGCAATCAATAAACAAGAATCAAGCAGGTTAACAGATGGCTTCCAGTGACTTTAGATGCAACAGGGAATTTTAACATGACCTTAACTATTATTATGACTTTAAACAGGTTGAACACACAACTCGCTATAGGTACCAGTAACAAACAATCAGAAGAAAAATGACCGAATAAAAAGGCCTTATGAAGATGGACACAATTGAAGAAAAAATAAAAAGGAAAATCAAACAAATTAACTAAACATGCAAGCGAACACAAATAGAACACAAACAAGAGAAGAAGAAAAAAAAGAAATAGAAGAACTTATCTTGGAAGCTTAAAAAAAAGAGACCCAGGCTTGACTCGAACCCTTTTTTGAAGTCGAACGGACTTTAATCGGAGTGTTCTCAACTGAGAACACCTCGATTAAAGTCTATTAGACCCCAACCCTTCATTAATTGGGACAGACCCCCATGGCGTTGTGTTCTAGGGTTCATACGGTTGATTTGAGGCTTGAAGCTTTTCGGTTGGATTCGAACCAAACCAAACTCGGTTTGGTCACGAGGGAGGTCAAAGGGGTGTCTGGTATCAATTTGGGCTGGTTTGGCGTTGATTAAGTTTCTACTCAAATCTTCAAATTAAGATTCGAGATGTTCGGGGAAGATTCGGGTTAATGGTTCGTGGATTTGGATTCAAGGTGGTTGAGTGGTCCTAGGGTGTTAAGATGGTGGTCATCGGCGTCGTCGCCGCCGGCTTGAAGTGGGAGGTTTTTAGGGCAGCTGCTAGGGTTCCTCGTCTCTGAAAGAGACGAGGTTTGAGAGAGATGAGGAGGAGGGGTTCTGAGGGGGCGGGTTAGGGGATTAGGAATATATAGTGGGCAGGGGTTTTAATCCTGACCGTTTGATCAATTGAGATCAATGGCCAGGATTCTTTGACTTAACGAAATGGCGTCATTTAGACGTCTCTGAGACCGGATGATCCATGATGGGAACGGGTCGGGTCGTTTGGTCGAGTATTGGGGAAGGTTTTGGACCGTTGATTAAGATCAGATGGATGGTTGCGATCGTTTGGCAATGAGACGTGTCGTTTGGCTCCAATACGATGTCGTTTTCTCTTGTGAAAGGAGCCGCCTGGACCGTTGATCAGGTGGGATCGACGGCCTGGATTGAGTGGACCAAAACGATGTCGTTAGATGTCTATGAAGTTGGACCGGGTTAAGAAGGTGTTTGGGCCTGGTTTTTTGGGGGTTATTTTGGGCTGGCCCAAGTCCGAATTTTTACTCTTTTCCTCTTTCTTTTTCTTTTGCTTTTCTTTTTTTAATACAAAGACTAAAATTCTAAATTAAACCATAAACCAAATTACAAATACTAATTAATTCCTAATGATAATTTAAACACAAAATTAAGCACACATCAAGGGAAAATTACACAATTTGGACATTAAATGCAAAATACATTATTATTTTGTGATTTTTCGTATTGTAATATGAAATTTACTTACTCCTCATTGTAAATTAAATCCTACATGCAAAATCCGATATATTTTTGTATTTTCATTAATTTAAACAAACAAATACGCACAGACAAATACAAACAATAAAAGAAAAATAACACAGAATCCACAAAAATCACACACACAACCCAAAACTATTTTATTTTGAATTTTTGGGAGTAATTCTCATATAGGGCAAAAATCACGTGCTTACAACATGAACTATGTTTCTAATTATGGAGGCCAGAGACAGGGTGGTCAAAATTGGGGTCAGCAGCAGCAGCAGCCATACATGCCAGTCCAGCCACAGTTCAACAATGGAAATATGGGAGAAATGAGACCCCCCAATAATAAGGCACATTATCAAAGGCCACAGGGATTCAATAATCAAAATTAACAGCAGGGGTATCATCCTTCTCAGCAACAACATGGTTGACGGTAGGAAGATGGGTTTGCTATACTTGAGGCAATGATGCAGCAGGTTATTGAGTCTAATGCAAAAATTAGTGAGAGAGTAGATGCACATGACTCAACTATCAAGAATATTGAAGTGCAGATGGGCTAAATTTCGATATCTCTAAACAACCGTCCTTATGGGACATTACCTGCAGACACCCAGATAAATCCAAAAGATCAAGGCTCGAAGTAGTTGATGGCAGTGAGTCTACGTAATGGCAGAGATTTGGATGTAGAGCAAGGGAGGGCTTGAGAAACCAGACAGGTTGAGACACTCATAACAATGCCAATTGAGCTAGTGAGTCAACGAAACTAACAGAGGTGACAGTCCAGCCTATCCAGGAAGAAAATAACATTCAAATTGAGATGAGAAAGAAGCTGAGACAGCCCGGGAACCAGTAGTTGAGGTGACAACTGATAAAGAGCAATCCCAAATCATTGAAAGAAGAGACCTCCTACACCATTCCCTCAGAGGCTGGCTAAGTACCAAAAAGAGGAGCAATACAAGAAGTTCTTGGAGATGCTAAAACAAATCCAGGTAAATATTCCCTTGATTGATGCTCTGAAGGAGATGTCTGGTTATGAAAAAATGATGAAGGACATGATGTCCCGAAAATTTGATTTCCAAGACTTGGCCACAATTACTCTTACTCAAACGTGTAGTGCAGTGGTGACCAGACCAATTGCTGAGACCCGGGGAGCTTTACAATTCCCTGCACGATTCGTAATTTACCTTTCGCTAAGGCACTTTGTGATCTAGGGGCTAGCATAAATCTTATGCTTCTAGTGATTTATAAGAGGCTGGGGATTGGAAGAGCTAGACCCACCTCTATGTTGTTGCAGCTAGATGACAGGACTGTAAAAAGACCCTCTGGTATCCTGGATGATGTGTTGATTCAGGTAGGGAAATTTGTGTTCCCTGCAGATTTTGTGATCTTAGACTGCAAGGTGGATGAATAAATTCCCATAATTTTTGGAAGGACGTTCTTGGCCACTAGGAGAGGTCTCATTGATTGTGAGACTGGGGAGCTTAAGATGAGATTCATCGATGAAGAGATACCATTCAATGTGCAGAAATCTATGAGGCGACCAAGTGAATTCTCCAATTGCTCTCTTATTGATGCCGTGGATGTAATCGTAGAGACTGATGATGAGATGCTGACTATTGAGCATCCTCTTGCTGCATGTTTGATGAATTTAGATGGGGTGAATGGAGAAGAACTGGCAGAATGGGTGTGGGCATTAGAGGGCAGAGGGTTCTGGGATAGAACTCTTGAATTTGAGCCCTTACACCTAGAAAATAGAGAAACTCCTCCAGATAAGCCACCCATTGAAGAACCACCAAAGCTGGAATTGAAGCCATTGCTAGCCCATCTCAGGTATGAGTTCCTTGAATTTGACTCCACATTACCTGTTATTATCTCATCCAATTTTGTTAGATGTGCAGGCACAACAACTCTTGCAGGTACTCAAGGAGTGTAACACTACCATTGGGTGGACTATGGCAGACATTAAGGGGATCAATCCCGCCTACTGTATGCATAAAATTCTACTGGAAGAGGGACACAAACCTTCCAGGGAACATCAAAGAAGGCTAAACCCCAATATGAAGGAAGTGGTGAAGAAAGAATTAATAAAATGGTTAGATGCAGGAATCATTTTTCCAATATCTGACAGCAGTTGGGTTAGCCCAGTGCAATGTGTGCCTAAGAAGGGTGGCATGATGGTAATCAAGAACTATAACTATGAACTCATCTCAACACAAACCGTCATGGGCTGGAGAATCTGCATGGACTATAGAAAGTTAAATCTTGCCACCCGTAAAGACCACTTCCCACTTCCCTTTATTGATCAGATGCTAGACAGATTGGTAGGGAGGTCACACTTCTGTTTCCTAGATGGGTACTCAGGGTACAATCAGATCTCCATTGCACTAGAGGACAGGGAGAAGACATCCTTCACTTGCCCATATGGTATTTATGCCTTTTGGAGGATGCCCTTTGGCCTATGTAATGCACCCGCCACATTCCAAAGGTGCATGATGGCCATATTCACTGACATGGTAGAGGATATAATGGAGGTATTCGTGGATGATTTCTTAGTGGTGGGGAACTCATTTGATGAGTGCCTCATAAATCTGACTCGTGTGCTGAAGCGATGTATTGAGACTAACCAGGTTCTTAATAGGGAGAAATGCCACTTCATGGTACAAGAGGGCATAGTCTTGGGGCACTGGGTGTCAAATAAGGGAATTGAGGTGGATCACACGAATGTTGACGTGATAGCAAATTTGCCACCTCTAACTTCAGTCAAAGAAATCAGGAGCTTCCTCGGGCACGCCGGTTTCTACCGGAGATTCATAAGAGATTTCTCAAAAATTTCCAACCCTCTCTGTAAGTTGTTAGAAAAAGATCACCCATTCTTGTTTTCTTATGGTTGCAGGGTATCATTCGAGGAGCTAAAAAAGAGGCTGGTCACGTCACCAATCATTGTTGCCCCCGACTGGGAGTAGCCATTTAAACTCATGTGTGATGCTAGTGACTACGTAGTGGAGTCAGTGCTAGGACAACGGAAAGATAAATTAATGCATCCAATCTACTATGCAAGTAGAACGCTGAGTGGAGCTCGGTTGAACTACACTGTGATGGAGAAGGAGATGTTGGCGGTGGTGTTTGCTTTCGATAAATTCAGATCATACCTTATCGGCTCTAAGGTAATTGTATACACTGACCATGCAGCTCTCAGGTACTTGATTGAGAAGAAAGAATCTAAGCCGTGCCTAATTCGTTGGGTGCTGTTACTCCAAGAGTTCGACCTCAAAATTCGTGACTGTAAGGGCAATGAAAATTAAGTCGCTGATTATCTATCACAACTTGAGGGAGCTGAAAATTCAACTACGGTTGAGGACATTCTGGAAACCTTTCCAGATGAGCAACTACTCGCGGCCAATCTTGAGGAAGTGCCATGGTATGCAGACTTTGCAAACTACCTGGCATGTGGCATAGTTCCTTATGATCTGTCCTTGGTACAAAAGAAAAAGTTCTATCATGACTGCTGCATGTATTATTGGGATTAGCCTTACCTATTTCGAATATGTGTTGATAATATGATCCGAAGGTGTGTCCCCGAGATAGAACAATCTTCTATTTTGCAGGCATGTCATGCATCAGCATATGAAGGAGTTAGGACAACTGCGAAAGTGCTAGAGGCCGGGTTCTTTTGGCCAACAGTGTTCAAAGATGCGCACCAATAGGTGAAGGGCAGCAATGAATGTCAGCAAACTGGGAGCATTTCCCGTCACCATGAGATGCCCATGAACCGATTCAAGAGGTGGAAGTGTTTGATGTTTGGGGGATTGACTTCATGGGACCCTTTGTTAGCTCCTTTGGCAATAAGTATACTTATTGGTGTAGATTATGTGTCCAAATGGGTAGAAGCTGCTGCATTTCCCACTAATGATGCAAGAGTTATGGTGTGGCTTTTGAAGAAGAACATATTCACCCGTTTTGGGACACCGAGAGCCATTATCAGTGACGGAGGCACCCACTTCTGTAATTGAGCCTTTGAGAAGCTGCTAGTGAAGTATGACGTGCGTCACAAGGTGGTAACACCGTATCATCCGCAGACAAGTGGCCAGGTAGAAGTGTCTAATAGAGAGATAAAGAGTGTATTGCCTAAAATAGTAAACACCACAAGAACTGATTGGGAAAAGAAGCTAGATGATGCACTCTGGGCTTATAGAACTGCTTTTAAAACACCAATTGGTATGTCACCATACAAGTTGGTGTTTGGGAAGGCTTGCCACTTGCCAGTGGAACTTGAACACAAAGCTTGGTGGGCACTAAAATAGCTGAACCTAGACATCGAGGCTGTGGGCACAACGAGAATCACTGAATTGCATGAGCTAGACGAGTTCAGATATCTAGCTTTTGAGAGCACACGGTTGTACAAGGAAAGAATAAAGAGATTACATGACCAAAACATTGTGGAGCGACATTTCAACCCCAGGGACAAGGTATTTCTCTATAACTTAAGATTACGGTTATTCACGGGAAAGCTCAAGTCATGATGGTCTGGTCCATTTTGAGTGGTCGAAGTATTCGCTTCAGGGGCTGTGGAAATTGCCTCGGATAAAGACTCTCACGTTTTTAGAGTCAATGGGCAGCGATTGAAGTTATATGCAGGTATGAGTGAACCAAAAGAAGTGACAGAAATCCAATTAACAGAACCTTAGAGGTCGAGCGAGCCTTAAATGCACTTGTCTGCGTCGTGCTGTGACGTTAAATCAGGTGCTGGATGGGAGGCAACCCATTGAATTGTTGTAATCATCGTGCCACGACATTAACTAAGGCGCTGGTTGGGAGGCAACCCAATGATAGTAGTAGTTGTTAATTATGAGTTTTTAGGACGTGCTAACCAATGCAGGTGACAATGGGCGGGTGATAAGTCCATCGAAAGTGGTAAGAAAAGGTGAAAAACATGAAAAAAGTTTTGCCCAGGAGTGCGCCCGCACTACAGGCCGCGCATATGGGCAAACATTCTGCCTGGGCTTAAAAATATTAGCACGCCCGCACTCGTGAACGCGCTACTGGCCGCGCTACTAGCATGATCGCGCTAGTTGCTGCGCATATTGTGTAATGTTCTGCCTGGGCTAGCGTGGCCACGCTTGTATCGCGCTAGTTCCGCCCAACATTTAACAAATTTTGTGATTTGTTTTAATTTTTTTGTGTTAATTTTTATTTTTATCTCTTAGTCTAACTTACCCTCATATTATAACCCCCCTCCCCTATTTAATTCCAAAGCCAACGCCCCATTTCAAAAACACATCAGACAAAAGAAAACCCCCCAAAAAAAAACCCTCCCTAAACCCTCCTCTTCAGCGATCCACTTCCCCTTCAAATCCCCTCTTCAACAAATTTCCATCTTTGTCAATTTTCCCCAAGTCTCAAGCTACATTCCCCACTACCTTTCTTTTCTGCTCTCTACCCTCTATCACTACAGGTTTGAATCACTTGTTCTATTTTTCTTTTTTTCTTTTTATATTTTCCAAAATTTCGTGTGTTTAGTATTGCATTTATGTAGTTGTTTTGCTTTGTTTTTGAGTAGTAGAATTGGTAACATATGTTGTAGTGTTTGTGGGTGGTGAGATTGGTGGGGTGTTACTTCACGTGGTTTGTGATTTTGGGAAGATATTGTGGTGGGTTGATGTTGTAAATTACTTGAAATGGGTTGTGAGTGCCCAATGCCCACAAGGTGTTTGCGGAAAGGCCTCAGTGAACGTAATTATGTAGTTGTGACCACTTATGCGTGTGAAGTCTGAGTAACCGCATTGCGTCACAATTTTGTGTTGGGCTGTGCTAATGTGCTCCCATTTTTCCATCTCAGAAACGCCACACCACGTGTGCATCTTGTAGCAGCCAAGCTGGCTCATCCAGGGCATGCGGGACAGCCCCTGCATGCCATTTTGATAGTAACAGATTTGTCTCTGCCAAGGCTCAGGACCGCTTTGCAGAAAAGGCCTCTAAAAAGCCGATTTCGGAGAGGGGTATTGACATTGGATCGGTCCAGCTACACTGCCCTCACATATACACTAAGCTGGTGAGGAAGGGGTTGTAAAATTTCATTAATGAGTTGGGTGAGGGAAATGTAATGGTTGTTAGAGAGTTTTACCCCAATGTGATGGAGCATGACATTGGCGTAGTCACGGTGCGCCGAAAGGCGATGAATGCCTCTATTGAGGCGATACGGATGGTGTACCGGCTGCCCCCTCCTGTGAATAATTATGATGACTATTATGAGGGGTATTGCCGTTGACACACACAATGGGAGAGGTTCTTTGAAACGATCTGTGTACCGGGGAAGGAGGTGGTCTGAATGAAGTATGGTGAGAAGTTTCACTCCTCGGCACTAACCTTTGAAGGGAAGTGCTGGTTGTATTTGATTAACAACCGTCTGATTCCGTCCTCCAACACTATGGAGGTAAATGGGCCTCGATAAGCTTTGATTTGGTGCTTCATCAATGGTCACAAGTTCAATGTGGCCAGATTGATGCATAAGGAAATGTTCATCCGCTGTCCAGTCAAAAGGTATAGGTTCTTTTTCCCTTCTTTGGTTACTAAGCTTTGTAGGGAAGCTCGGGTGCCCAAAAATCTAGCTGTGGATGGGCTAGTACCAAAAGACCGCAAGTTCTGGGCTGACAAAGTAACCACGAGTAAGGAGCCGGCGAAAGTAGGTGGGGAGGATAGTAGTGGCTGTGATGACTCGGAGGAAGAGGAGGCCGAGCAGGAGGACATGGGGCCGAAATATAGGCCCATGAGCACAGTGCAGCAGCTGCAGCACCATCTACGACTGCAACATCTTCTAGAGTTGCCCGGGTGTCCCGTTTCACCGCTTTGGAGCAAGAGGTGACTGGGTTGCGTTCCTTTGTGATTGATTTAGGTTCACGCGTAGACACGGTGGCTGACCGGCAGGTGATGTCGGAGAATATATTCTTAGGCTGGCTGAGAGCTCTAGGTTGTGCTTCCAATGTGAACCCAGACACCGTATCCAATCAGGAGTGATATTTCAGGGAAGTTCCTTTACCTCACTGTTCTTTAAATTATTGTGCCATGCGGACATGTCTACATTTTAAGTGTGGGGCAAGGGATACTTCAATGTATGTATGTAATTGTACAAATTGACTGTTTGATGTTTCTTTGGTTTGCATTGATATTGTTTTTGGGTGTTTTGAGTAATAGTTTCATTAGGTAAGTTTAAAGTAGGTAAGTGGCTTGTCCCGACGACGGATCTCTTTCAACGGGGTTCTTAAGGGACTAAGTCGAAAAAGAAAAAAAGAATAAATATGGAGACTCTTCTTGATGACGGATCCTTTAGAAAATTTTCTTAAGGGAAGTAAGTCTAGAGAAAGGACCAAAAAGATTTTTTATTTTTTGTTTAGGTAGTGTAGTAACTCCCCCCTTGGTTGTTTTTTGGGCCACGGTTCTTTTCCAAGTGTTTAGCTTGAACCAGGTGTAGGTAGTTTTTGTTAGTTTTTTTAGTTTTTAGTTAGGATTAATGGGCTACGAGCTAAAATCGAAAGAGAACCCATAGCGTTGATACACCTGAACACAATAGACACTAGAGTGTAACGCTTAGGCTCAGTGGTTGATTCTTACTAAAGTGCCTTAAATTGTATGTTTGTCACTGACTTGAATGCTCAGAAGAGAATGTCTTGTTAAGCCAATATGGAATGAGTCATATGCCATGCGTATGTGAGTTTTAATGTATTCCATGATTCATATTTGATGCCTAGAACTTGCCCCATGTGTTTGCAAAGCGAAATAGTAGTTTCATTCAGTCTTAGAAGTGATATAGCCAATTCTTTGTTGAGTCAGACATAGAAGGTAAACCCACCTAACTGTGATACATCTTAGTTAACCTCGTGATCCTATAAGCCTATTTCTTTGGCAACCATAATGCGAACCTTACCCAATTGTTTGAATAACCTTCTGTTCGAACCCTTTTACCTCCCATAAGCACTTTAATGGTATTGAAATTATGCAAAAGCAAAAGTGTGGGGTGGTGGTTTGGTTTTTGAGTGGAACCGCTGAAATAGAGAAAATGTGCACTATTTGGAAAAGGAAAAGAATAAGCACCACTTAGAAAAAGAAAAAAAAACATAAAAAGAAAAAGAAAAAAAAGAGTAAAGGTAGTAATCGATCAGTGGTGGTTTGTTATAATTTCACCTAATGGATGGGGTTGTTGTAAATAAAAAAAAAAGTGGTGGAATGTTTGGTTGACATAAGTATGTTTTTGAATCTTAATGTAATTATATTAAAAAGTGCTTAGGGAGGTTAGTCACTATATCAAAATATATCCTACCTGTCCCTTAGCCTACATTACAACCAAGTGAAGTCCTATTGATCTTAGACTGAGTGGGCTCGATTAGTAGAGTAGTACACTACGGGCAAGCCTATGGTGCATATTTGTGGCATGGGAATGTTCTTTTTGAGAGTGAGCAAATTTTGTCTATCTAAGTTCCTAGTTGTTCTAAATATTATTATATTTGGAACTACTATCTTGTGTGAATGTGAGGGCATGTGATTCATGAAGGAAATGCAAGTCTTGACTTCTATGTAGAGTAGCTTAACAAAGTATGAATATTGCACATCACGTGAGAGTCGACTTTTGAGGCTAAGATTGTTCACTACTAGGCGTAACTTATGTGATTTGTTCTTGGTGTGATGCGTTAGGGAATAATGCTTAGTGAAGGAACCTCTATAGAGTGTGGTGGATTGCTCGAGGACTAGCAATAATTTAAGTGTGGGGTGTTGATAATAGGCTAGATTTATGCAAGTTGGCGATTGTTTATGCCCCAACTTGATTATGTTTCAATGTGATAATATAGTTAAATGATGATAAAAGGGCTCTAATTTTGAATTTCACACGTTGCAGGAGTGAGTAGCATGTATGAGGCCTTAAAGCTGTGATTGGAGCTAAATTGAGCAAGAAAAGCCCCTAGGAGTTGAGTACATGGAAAGATGAGAGACATAAGTGATGAAATGAAGACCTGGACTAACGCGGCCACTAGCGCGTCCACTAGCGCAACCGCGCTAGCCTAGATGGTCGAGGCAGAATGATAGGGCATATGCGCGGTCACTAGCACGTCCAGTAGCGCAACCGCACTAGCCCAGTTCTGGAATAGTAATTTTCATGGGTAAACTTGGAAGTCCGGGGGTAAATTCACTTAACCTATAGAAGGTCAAGCTCGCCTAAGGATGGATTATCAAGATTTTCATAGTTTAGTGCAAGAAAAGGAGAGGCAAGAGGCAAGGAGGATAATTAAACATCGAGTTATTCCTTTCTTCCTTTTGTTTTTACTGTTTGTGATGAATTTGAATATAGTTTTGATAAACACTAGTATGAGTAGCTAAATATTTAGTCTAAGGTTTTGGTGGAACCTATTGAAGGATGAACTTCTCGTTATGTTAATATAATTTTTCCAGTTTAAATCTCTATTTGTTTAACTATATTCTTATTGTAGTTAATTGACAGGATCCTCAATTAGCTGTGCCTATTTAGTGTGCATAACTCGGGAGAGAGTGCATATTTAGGTAATTGTTGAACAACACCACTCCCAAAGTATATGAGGGATCAATAACTGATAGTTTAAAGGCGGGATTAGGGATAACGAAGCCTTGGGTGTGATCTAAAGTGAGCTGTAATAAACAAAGCCAGCTAGCGTATCTCGGGAGAGTGCGTCTAGTAAATTATTGTGATTACTCGGGAGAGATTTACGGTAATCATAATGCTCATGATTGATAGAGATGATTAGGAAATTCCATGTGATACATAACCAGAAGGGATTCCATCAATAGAGGAAATCATAACCTTAGAACCTTCTCTTAATTGTTTACAACTTAATCATAGTTAGTTTTCAGTTGCTTATTTATTTTCATTTGTAGTTAATAGAAATACCATCAATTGTTATTTACAACATTTGGAAAGTTGATACCGTGGAATTTAGTAAGTTTAACGAGAGTAATTGATAGGTTAATTCCCTATGGGTTCGACTCTGGGCTAAATACTCAGATTATATTTGCAATGTCCGCGTGTCCTTTTTATAAGGCATAGTTGGGCGTGATCACCCACCCAGGCCCATTACCCATCGTGTTCACGTAGTATTGGTCGCGTTCGCGAAGGGTGATCCAAACAGTGCTTCGCGTTCGCGACCTCAACCTCGCGTTCGCATAGAACAACTCCCCTTTAGTCCCAACTTACCTTTCGCGATAGCGAAGAAGCTTTTACCATATACATGCAGAAATAAAAACAAGCAATTTTCCTTAAGTTCAAAATGGTCCGAAATCTATCTGAAATTCATCTGAGCCCACGGGGCTCCAAACAAAACATGCACACAAGTCCAAAAATATTATAAAAACTTGCTCGCGCAATCAATAAAATGTAAGAACGTTCATTTTAACAACCGGACATCTGAATCACGTCAAATCACTTCCGTTTTGCACCAAACGTTGCAGGAAAGTCATAAATATAGTAACAGACCTATACCAAGTTCTAGAACAAAAATTCAGAAATGGTATCAACAAAGTCAAACATCAGTCAAATTTATAAAGTCTTTAAACATTTAAACTTCAAATTTTTGACAAATTGCGATAACTCGAGCTAGGGACCTCCGAATTTGATTCCGAGCATACACCCAAGTCCCAAATCACGATACGGACCCACTGAGACCGTCAAAACATAAACCCAGTTCCATTTACTCAAAACATTGACCAAAGTCAACTCAAATAAACTTTTAGGGCATGAATTCATATTTTAACCAAATATTTTCACATAAGAGCATTTCAAAAAAAGACATGGACTATGCACTCAAACCGAAAAAGGCTAAAAAGAGCTATTTGAGGATTCAAAACACAAAATTAAGGGTTAAAACTCTAGATGACCTACCGAATCATCAGATTTTCCACCTCTAAACACAAATGTTCGTCCTTGAACGGACATAGAAAAGTACCTGGACTGGTGAAAAAGTGAGGATATGTACTCCATATGTCCGATGCGGACTCCCAAGTGGCTGCCTCGACCG
This sequence comes from Nicotiana glauca, assembly GCA_026770625.1. NCBI lineage: Eukaryota > Viridiplantae > Streptophyta > Magnoliopsida > Solanales > Solanaceae > Nicotiana > Nicotiana glauca. The sequence goes on along the minus strand of MU766150.1, from coordinate 23,954 downwards.
ACTGACCTCTCTACTACACTCGAATTGAAGGATAACTCTTAGACCTCAATTGTCGGACTTGCCAGACTAGAATAGCAACCAGATCCTCCTCATAAGTAAAATCCTTCTCCAACTGACTGATCTGAAATCTAACACATTGGACAGATCACCATGATACTTACGGATCATGGATAGATGGAACACCAGATGGACTACTGATATACTAGGTGGTAATGCGAGCTTTATAGGCCATCTCACCCACTCTCTAAAGAATCTCAAAGTGTCTGATATACCTAGGTCTCAACTTTCCCTTCTTCCTGAACCTCATCACATCCTTTTATGGGTGAAACCCGGAGCAATACTCTCTCTCCAACCATGTATGCAACATCACAAACTCTACGGTCGACATAACTCTTCTGCCTAGGCTGAGCTGTGCGAAGTCAGTCCTAAATAATCTTGACCTTATCCAAGGCATCCTTTACCAAATATGTACCCAATAACCAAGCCTCCCCGAGCTCAAACTTTCCAATTGGAGAACAACATCGCCTCCCATATACTGCCTCATAAGGAGCCATCTGAATGCTCGATTGGCAGTTGTTGTTGTAGGTGAACTCTGTAAGTTACAAGAGTTGATCCCAAGAACCCTAAAATCCATAACACAAGCGCAAACACATGTCCTCCAATATCTGAATAGTGCGCTCCGACTGTCTGTCCATCTGGGGATGAAATGCTATGGTCAATTCCACCTACGTGCCCAACTCACGTTGTACTACCCTCCATAAGTGCGAGGTGAACTGCGTACCTCAATCAGAAATGATAGACACAGGTACACCGTGAAGGCGGACGATTTCACAGATGGAAATCTCAGTCAACCACTCTGAAGAATAGGTAACTACCATACGAATGAAATGCGCTGACTTGGTCATCCTGTCCACAATGACCCATACATCATCGAACTTCTTATAAGTCCATAGGTGTCACAGCCCAAACCGATGGGCCACGACGGGAACCCGATACCTTACTCTACCGAGTACCAGCGTAATGTATCTTTCTTATTACATCATCATATACACGTGATATACGGGCCTAATAGGCTAACATAATCATTTATAAACTAAAAACATAGACCGACAAGGCCATACAATCTTTCACATACACGACATATGTCTACAAGCATTTTAGAGTACATAAATGTCATAAAGGTCGGGACATAGTCCTGCCATACCAAACAATACACGTCTAAATCATACTAACCAAACAAGCAACTCCGAAGCAAATGGAGTGCACCAACATCTTCCACTGAGCTGATAGCATGCTTGGAGGGATCTCGACCTGTCTATCGGGACCTGCGGGCATGAAACATAGCATCCCTAGGCAAAAGGGACGTCAGTACGAAAAAATGTACCGAGTATATAAGGCAATATACTGAAAGCTGAAATTGAATTGATAATATAATAACTGAAAGTAACTCGAAGTCAAAGATAATCTGAAGATATGCTTACCTGCTGATACTGACTCAACTCTCTCAATATAGTAAGTAAAATTGATGTACGACCCTATAAGTATTGGTATATATATAACAGCTCTGCCGTAGTAGGCTCACTCATAGGCGCTCGCCCATACTAGGCTCTGTATCTTGACCAACTAGGCTCGCTCATAGGCGCTCGGCCACAGTGTGCTCGGTATATAACTTACCATCTGATCAGAGGTTTCCCAATATGGGCTTGCCCATCGATTATAGCTCGATGGTAATGAAAATACTTTAATACTGTATATATAAATTTTCTTCTCTCTTGACTGGAAGAAGGAAATACTCAACTAAATATGCAGTCCCGATAAAAAGAATATTGTAACTTAGTAATGAATATAAACTGAATGAACACATATGAAACTTCTCTAACAATAATTAGTCTTGCAAGATACTTATTATTCTTATACTGTACGTAGTAGGTTAAACTTAGATTTTAAAGAACTTGGAATTTCTCAATTTAACTCAGTGGAATCAACTAGTAGCTTGAAATACATGTAATTTGCGAAACTAGCAAAATATACGTAAATTTTGGGATATGAATTTTTCTTTATGACTTGTTATTAAACTTGTGCAATGTCGAGATCATGCAAAAATGAAGGAAGGGCTTAGCCTTAACATATATGTACGAAAATATGGGATGTAACATCATTCCCCCCTTTGGAACATTCGTCCTCGAATGTTGACTGATGTGCTTATCGTTCTCATATCCTGTAGCTCTTGCGAATACTTTAGTAGTCCTCTTTCCAGCTAGACAATTTTCCTGTGAATAAGCCCAAAGTCTAGGGTATTCCCCCTTTAGGCCTTTTTCCTACGCCATGATTTGTGATCGAATTCCTTCAAATCTTTTAACTATTGCTACCTTCCATCATATGGCTTCTACGATACTGACCTTGTAAGTGTGCCTATGTGACTCCCTCTCCTTTTTCCTCCAGTTTTTAGCCAATCCTGAAGTCCTTCGCTTGTTATTTTGTCGAACTTACGAATATTGCTATGTCTTATTTTATAGACCTGGTTATCCATTTGTATGACTTTACTGCATCTACATAGGTCATACTATACCATAACTCTTACCTCAATCTCTCGTTACTGAGGTATGCTACCAAATCCCAGGTTACTTTCATTGCTTATCCCATACGTATAAATCTCTGTCCTTTAATGCTTCCACATTTCTATTTATCTTCAGAATGATGGCCTAATCTCCTCTCATACTTTATAACTTTTATCCATCCATTGTTGATTCGCCTTAATTTTGATCCATAATCCACCCCTGATAACTTAACCTTTTATGTAATATTGCTGGTAGGATTCACTTTTTATCGAAAAACATCTGAAATGATTAGATTGATCCACCAGGGGTGATACCCTGCTTTCGTAACTGTATATCATGGTATCCCAATGTGATTCACCTTGCGTGTGTATTTTAATCATGTCCAATTCATGATATCCATTTCTTTTATTCGTCAGATCATTACTCAATCGAAGGACCAAACGTCATTTTTCATTTTATTTGTCTATAGTAATTACACCCTTATTCTATTAACAGGGCAACATTCCATCTCTTCTGAATGTTATTAGTCTTATACTCCTTTGAGCCTATTCAAGCTATACTGAACTTTCTATAACGTAGAGAAACCATTAGCTTTCTTGTTTTCATGGGTTCTAATCCCGAGGACTTATCCGTTCTTGTCACCATCTCACTCGCCCTTTCTCGTTCTTGCTCTTGTCATAAAACTTTGTTGCTTTACTATACTTTAGCTTGGGACCTATACATATCTATTTATACTATTCGCGGCCTTCCTTCAATTTGCTTGCACCATAAATTTCCTTATGCTATTTTGGAACATTACGCGAGACATCACATCATATCTAACTATTCTTTACTCTCACAATCAGGATTTTTCGATACCTAAACCATAGGCTAGAAGATATGCTACTGACGTCACTGCTATCATTCTTGAATATTAAATCCCTGCGCTTCTAGCCTTCTAAGTATGGAATATTCTTAACCTTCTGCTTTTGAGTATCTCGTTCATTGTTCACCTTTACCTTACTTTTCTTAAAGCCTCACATCACATCTTCTATCTCTTTCATGACATTCCCTCCACATAGATATAATTCACATCCACGTCTTGAACTTTTATTATAATACATGCATCTTTTTATACAATCTCGGGAGAGCTTCATACTAACTTCTTATGAGGTTGGGATACCTCTAACTGGCTTTATCGTAGAGCCGTTATAGAATATGGCTGCTGCATTATCTCTCTTGTACCTTTGATAGTAAGAGTGATTCTGTAATGTTCTCAATCACAGTTTCTATAATTTTCAGAGTCTAATAATCAGATTCCTAATTTACTTTGTTGATGTATCTCTTTAATTTCCTCCTTCTTCTGATCAGCGTTTATGTAGGCTTATGCTACCTACCGATATACGGTTCATGGTATTAGTTATTACGTTTAGCCTTTCATAGGTGCTGATGAATATCCATGATACAGTCCTTTGTCTATGACATGGGCTCAATTCTTTCTTTTAACTTATACGTGAATTTTCTAAGGATGTATACACTGCATGTATAAAACTCCAAACTCTTAAGTGCGTTCATAACGTAACTAACTCTAGATCATGAATCGAATAATTATGAACTAGTACCATGCAAGGTACCATATGACCACAGTAGTACGATGTATAAAATATATTAAAAATAAATAGAATTTAAAGTAAATTGAGTCAATTTTTAAATTATGCGGATAATTGTTTAATTACTGGATAACGGAATATTACCCCGTTAACTAATAAGTGGATAAAACTTCATTAATTATAAGACATGTGGCAGCACTAACATGAAGTGACTAAGATATTAAACATCCTAGGTGTCAGATGGATACTTTCCTTTCATTTCTTTCAAGACTTAGGATATCCAAGTATTTCCAATTCAATTTATTTTAAAGACTTGGCTTTTAAAAGACACAAGAACAACAGAACATTGTTTCTGACTTAAAAGTTAAAATCCTAAGAACTTTGAAATCAAAAAAACGTTGATACCAAGCCCCAAAAAAATGATTGAAACCAAGAAGTTTGCAACCTACTACCTACTCATCGACACATTCCCATATCCATATTCCGCGTAATCTCTCTTAGATTATTTCCTTTGTATAACTCACCTCTTTCATTGGCTCCTTATTTATCAATAACCTTCCGGGCAAGAAACCTTACTTCCCTTTTCTGACATCATGCTTACGTAGTGTTATGGAATCATAGAATAACCGTAAGATCCGGAAAAGTGCAATCTCATCCCTTTCTCATATTTTTATCGCATTATTCCTTTATCATTTCATATTCCCCCTTTTAGGGGTGTACTAAAGACTTGGAGCTATGACGACCTGCCTATAGATATTTTTTCCCACCATCTTTGGCGTCCTTTCGCATCATCAATGACCCTTACTCGCCTTGTGGTAATCCTTATGTACCAAGGATAACAAAATTCCTCAATCGCAATGGTGGCACTTAGTTTAAGTGGCACATATAGTCCCTTAATCTTAACTTTGCTAACAATGCTTGTTTTAGGGAAGCGTCTTCCTGAATGACCATTCTCTTAATTTCTCATGAATCTTCTTCTGTTGTCCGTCCTATTATTGCCGGAACGTGATATGAAATTCTCATGATGCTGACTATTATCAAATCACTCAGTCCCTAATTCATATTTAGTTTATCTGATTCACCAGTCCATATTAATTCCTATTAATCTAGGGTCTAACTTTTCCTCTTGGTAATCGCACTAGTTGCGAACTTATTTCTCGAAATGAGGATATGACTTTATGGCCTATATTCTTTTATTGTCTCAAGGCTTTTTATATTTTCCTTCACTTGATTGTAAACTCTGTAATACTGTCATCATTTTTTTGACCTACCGTTGTCATCCGTGTAGCATATATTACTCATAGTGTTTCATTAACTCTCTTCTTATCTCCCGCTAATTATCTATGTCTACTGCTTTACTCTGAAAATTCGAACAAAACATTCTTTTGATTTTGGATCCCCTTGGTCCATCCCTTGACTCTTCTAGTTTCCTAACATTCTTTCTTTACTGGGGGCGGGAGCCATGCTAAGGTAATATTTATCCCTTCAAGGCTTCCAGTGCCTATCCTTGTAGTACTCATATCTAGCTGTACTATTTTAGAGTGCACCATCTAGGTATCTCATGAGGAGATCTACAAGCACACTTGCAATATCCTTTGGAAATGTCAACTAACACAAACAATCCATTCACCATTTTGGTTTACTCTAACCCCAGCCAGGTCCTGATGTTCCGTCCTTTTCTTAAGCTATACCTGTTAGCCCCCATAGGGCATAACTGAAATGGGTACGACCAATTATACATACCTCTGTTACTGTTGAGGGTAACTCTTAATGCTTATATTTTTCTGCCGGAACTGTAATACCGATAATCTTCATTAACTGGGTGCCTCGTACCCTTCTTCACATTGCTTCTTTTACTAAGAACATTGTCTTTCACCATAAAGGTGGATAAATATTCTTGCCTTAAGGTTCCGTATCAAGAGGCTTACACCTTTCAGTACACCCATGATTTGCTAAAGACCTCACATTTACTTCTCATAATCAAGATGCAAAATCGAGTTCCTTTAAATCAACAATTCCACAACTATATCTCTTATCGATCGTCTTTCTGAATGTAGGAATCATCTTATTACGAATAGAAATACGGGACTTGAATTCTTATAAGTGATCTCTACCACATGATTTAGAGTAAGAAGAAAGAGTGACAGCATGCCCTATAGCCTCCTGCTTATAAGTGTGGTGCACGACACACCCATAAACAAGACTCTACTAGACACGGCTTGTAGACACCCTAGGACACAACTACTCTCATACCACTTTTGTCACGACCCAAACTGATGGGCCGCGATAGGCACCCGGTAACTTACTCAACCGAGTACCAACGTAACATATCTTTCTTATTACATCATCATATACACGTGACATACGGGCCTAATAGGCCAACATAATAATTTATAAACTCAAAACATAGGCCGATAAGGCCATACAATCTTTCATGTACACAACATATGTCTACAAGCCTTTCAGAGTACATAAATGTCATAAAGGTTGGGACAGAGTCTCGCCATGCCAAACAATACACGTTTAAATCATACTAACCAAACAAGCAACTCCGAAGTAAATGGAGTGCACCAACATCTTCCACTGAGCTAATATCCTACTTGGAGGGCTCTCGGCCTGTCTATCAGGACCTGCGGGCATAAAACGAAGCATCCCCAGGAAAAATGGACGTCAGTACAAAAGAATGTACTGAGTATATAAGGAAATATACTGAAAGTTGAAATTGAAATGATAATATAATAACTGAAAGTAACTGGAAGTCAAAGATAATCTGAAGATATGCTTAACTGCTAATACTGACTCAACTCTCTCAATATAGTAAGTAAAATTGATGTCCTGACCTATAAGTATCAATATATATATATATAATTGCTCTGCCATAGTAAGCTTGCTCATAGGCGCTCGGCGATACTAGGCTCTGTTTCTTGACCAACTGGGCTTGCTCATAGGCGCTCGACCATAGTATGCTCATTATATAAATTACTATCTAATCAGAGGTTGCCCAATATGGGCCTGCCCATCGATTATAGCTCGATGGTAATGAAAATACTTTAATACTGTATATATAAATTCTCTGCTCTCTTGATTGGAAGAAGGAAATACTCAACTAAATATGTAGTCCTGATAAAGAGAATATTGTAACGTACTAATGAATATAAACCGAATGACCAAATATGTAACTTCTCTAACAAAAATTAGTATTGCAAGATACTTATTATTCTTATACTGTATGCAGTAGGTTGAACTTAGATTTTAAAGAACTTGGAATTTCTCATTTTAACTCAGTGGGATCAACTAGTAGCTTGAAATACATGTAGTTTGTGAAACTAGCAAAATATACGTAAATTCTGGGATATGAATTTTTCTTTATGCCTCGTTATCAAACTTGTGTAATGACGAGATGCAAAAGTGAAGGAAGCTCTTAGACTTAACATACTTGTACGAAAATATGGGGTGTAACAGTGGGAGTCCAACAACAAAATCCATAGTGATACGCTCCCACTTCCACTCAAGAATCTCTAACTTCTGAAGCAAACAACCAAGTCTCTGATGCTCGTACCTAACTTGCTGACAATTTAGACACCGAGCTACATATGCAACAATATCCTTCTTCATCCTTCTCTACCATTAATTCTGCCACAAGTCCTGAGGATATATTTTCGCAGCACCGGGATGAATAGAATACCGAGAACTATGAGCTCCCTCAAGAATCAACTCACGAAGTCCATCTACATTGGGCATGCAAATACGACCTTGCATCCTCAAAAAACCATCATCTACAACAGTAACCTTCTTGGAACCACTGTGCCGAATTGTGTCCTTAAGAACAAGCAAATGAGGGTCATCATAATGCCACTCTGTGATGCGCTCATACAAGAAAGACTGAGGGAATGTGCAAGCTAGAACATGTCTGGGCTCTAAAACGTCTAACCTCATGAACTGATTGGCCAAAGCATGAACATTTACAGTAAGCGTTCTCTCGCCAACTGGAATATACACAAGGCTACCCATAATCACTGCCTTTCTACTCAAGGCATCAACTACCATATTGGCCTTCTCGGGATGAAACAAAATGGTGATATAACAGTCTTTCAACAACTCCAACCACCTCATATGCCTCAAATTGAGATCCTTTTGCTTCAACAAATACTATAGACTGCGATGATCCGTGAATACCTCGCATGAGATGCCGCAAAAATAATGCCTCCAAATGTTCACTACATGAATAATGGTTGCCAACTCCAAGTCATGAATATGGTAATTCTTCTCATGAACCTTCAACTTCCGCGACGCATATGTGATCACCCTGCCATCCTACATCAATAGTGCACCGAGACCAACACGAGATGTATCACAGTACACCATGTAAAATCCTGAACCGGTGGGCAACACCAACACCAGTGTCGTAGTCAAAGCAGTCTTGAGCTTCTGAAAGCTCAACTCATACTCATCTGAACATCTGAATGGATCAACCTTCTAGGTCAATCTGGTTAATGGGGCTGCTATAGAGGAAAATGCCTCCACAGACCGGTGGTAGTAGCCCGCCAAACCTTGGAAATTACGGATATCTATAGCTGAAGTTGGTCTAGGCCAGTTCTGAACTTCCTCAATCTTCTTAGGATCCACCTTTATGCCCTCTACCGATACGACGTGCCCCAAAAAGGAGACTGGGTCCAACCAAACTCGCACTTTGAAAACTTGGCATATAATTGGCTATCCTTCAAAGTCTGAAGTACAATTTGAAGATGCTGCTTGTGCTCCTCTCGATTGGGGGAGTAGATCAAGATATCAAGAATAAATACAATCACAAAGGAATCCAAGTAGGGCTTGAACACCCGGTTCATCAAGTCCATAAATGCTGCTGGGCATTTGTTAGCACAAATGACATCACTAGAAACTTATAATGCCCATACGGAGTCCGAAAAGCTGTCTTAGGGACATCAGATGCCCTAATATTCAACTGATGGTATCAAGACCTCAAATCAATCTTCGAAAACACCTTGGCACCTCGAAGCTTTTCAAATAAGTCATTAATCCTCGGTAATGGATACTTGTTCTTGATTGTGACCTTGTTTAAATGCCGATAGTTATGCGCATCCTCATCGACCTATCTTTCTTCTTCACGAACAACACAGGAGCACCTCAGGGTGAGACATAAGGTCTAATGAAGCCCTTATCAAGCAAATCTTGTATCTAATCCTTCAATTCTTTCAACTCTAGCAGGGATATATAGTACGGTGGAATAGAAATGGGTTGAGTGCCCGGAGCTAAATCAATACAGAAATCAATATCCCTGTCGGGCGGTATCCTCGGCAGGTCTGGAGGAATTACCTTTGGAAACTTACGAACAAGAGGCACTAAATCCATGAAGGGTACCTCCGCACTAGAATCACGGACATAGGAAAAATAAGCTAGAAACTCTTCTCGATCATACATCAAGACTTCATATAACAGATGAACTTGCTGGTAGAATGGCTAGGAGTCCCCTCCACTCTAATCGAGGCAACCCCCCCTCCCAAGTCTAAGGTCATCATCTTGGCGTGACAATCCAATATAGCATGATAAGGTGACAGCCGATCCATACATAAGATAACATCAAAATCTACCTTATCAAGAAGTAAGAGATCTACGGTAGTCTCCAGACTCCTAATAGTAACCATACATGAGCGATGGACACGATCTACTACAATAGAATCTCCCACGGGTGTGGACACATACACAGGAGAACTCAAAGAATCATGAGGCACAACTAGATATGAAGCAAAATAGGATGACACATAGGAATAAGTAGAGCCTGGATCAAATAGAACTGAAGCATCTCTATAGCAAACTGGAACAATACCTATGATAACAGAGTTAGATGTCTGAGCCTTATGCCTAGTGACCCTGGAACTGACCAGGTCGACCTGAGTAACCACCCTAAAAACTCTGGAGCGAAGGTGCACTAATAGGAGCTGGTGGTGCATTGTTTCCTAACTGGCCTGGATGAGACACTTAAGGACTGCGACCACCTGGAGAACCATGAGATGCCTGGAGAACTAACTAAAATGGCCTGGGCGGATGGACCCTACCAAAAGTACCCCTACCTCCAGACGAGGATTCGCTGAACCCAGCAAAATGTCGAGGCCTCTTATCAGACCCCTGTCCCCACTCCTAATCAAGAACCATCTCGGTTCGCCTAGCAACATTGTCACCCATTTGAAAGGAAATATCACCCCCAATCTCCTAGGGCATTTGTAGCCTGATAGTGTATATGAGTACATCAATAAATCTCCCCACCTCTCCCTTTCTGCAGGAAGTAATAGGATAGCATGACGAGCTAGATCCACAAAAGCAGTCTCGCACTGAGTAACAGTCATACTACTATACTGGAGATGCTCAGACTGGCTACGGTAATCCTCTCTCAGTGTGATATGGAGGAACTTCTTTAGAAATAATTGTGAGAATTGATCCCAAGTAAGAGCAGGTGACCCAGATGTTCTGATTGACATATAATCCTTCCATCGCCTCTTGGCAAAACCCTTCATAAAAAATACAGCAAAAATTGACCCCATTGGTCTCAACTATACCCATGTTCTGCAACACCTCAAGGCAGCGGTAAAGATAATCCTGTAGGTCCTCAGAAGGTGCACCACTGACGTGAACTGGAAATATCTTAGTAAACTTGTCCAATCTAAATAAAGCCTCAGAAGACATGGCAGGCCTATCACCAGCCTATGCCGCAACTACCTACTGAATTACCCCAACTAGAGGGTCTAGTGGAGTTTGATACTAGGGAGTCATCTACTCCCGAGTGTGAGTAGTGGGAGTCTGTGCTCCTCCCTCAGCCTGAGAGATGGCTGGTGCCACCGTAAATGTGCCAGCCTGAGCCACACTCTCCATAAGGCCTACCAAACGTACTAAAGCATCCTGAAGCACTAGAGTGGCGATGAGCCCCTCCGGTATATGATCTAGTCCAACAGGTACATTCTGATCTAGAACCTCCTTATCAAAATCTATCTAAGGCTCCACTACCAGTGCTGCTACTCGAGCTCTAGGTTGAGCTCTACCTCTGCTTCGGCCTCTGGCGTGGCCTCGGCATCAACCTCTGCCCCTCGTAGGAGTTGCTGCATAGGGCTCCGGTTGTTATCCAGCTGAAGATGTAGTACGTGTTCTCACCATCTGTGAAAGAACAATAATAGAAGTGTTCAACCATCAATAATAGAATAAAATCGAACGATAGAGAAGAATAGAAGTGAAATTGTTCCTAAACTCCATATCCTCTGGAAGATAAGTACATACATTTCTGTACCGATCCTCTAAACTCTGCTAAGCCTACGCATGACCTGTATGACCTAGGCAACCTATTACTTAGATACCAATTTGTCTATCACATGTACCCCACCACCTCTATGATCAGGGAGGGGGTTGTTGCGGATATTGGGTATAACTTACTTCGCCTATATGACCTTGTTGTCAATTAGCATCTGGATCTTATGTTTCAATGCTCGGCACTCATCAGTGGTGTCCCCATTCATACCAGAATGGTACGCACAAGTTTTGTTTGGATTGACCCATTGGGATGGATTTTCTAATGCCACAGGGGGAACATGAGTGACATAACCCACGACTTTCAACCTCCCATACAACTGGTCGATGGGTTTAGAAATAGCGGTGTATTGTCTGGGTGGCTTGCGATCGAAATTGGGTCTTGGTCTTGGATAATTTTGGCGAGTCGGAGGTGATTAGAAATGGGATGGTTGGGAGTTATAGGTATGATAGACAGTGGATGGTTGGAAATATCTGGGAGATAATGGTTGATATATGGGTGGTGGTGCTTGGTATATGGGTGGAGGTGTTTGGTATGTGGGTGGAGGTGTTTGGTATGTAAGTGGAGATTTCGGGCCTTGAGCCACCATTACTGCCCCAACATCTTTCTTCTTTGATATTTTGCCTGATTGCAATGCCTTATTTATTGCATGTAGTGCCTCAAAATTCGTTACCATCCCGCTTTTGATGCCTTCCTCAATTTTTTCTCCGAGTTTGATGATATTAGAGAATTTATGGTTTTCAATAACCATCAATCTTTCATAATACTGTGGATCATGTGCTCTGATAAAGAACTTGTTCACCTATTCCTCATCCAAATATGGCCTCACCTTGGCCGCTTCTGGCCTCCAACGAGTAGCATACTCGCAGAAGGTCTCGGTGGATTTCTTCTTGAGATTCAAGATGTAGAAAACATCTAGTGCATTTTCTGTATTGAACCTGAATTGGTCCATGAAATCAGATTCCATACTCACCCAATTAGACCATTTCCTTGGGATCCTGGCTGATGTAACGAGACAAAACATCTCTAGTAAGACTCCTCATAAAGAGTTTCATCCGGATCTTTTCGTCCTATCAGATCCCGACAAGCTTGTCACAATAGGTCCTCAGATGAACCCTGGGATCACCTGTAGCGTCAAACATCTCGAACTTGGGAGTTTTGTACCCCTTTGACAATTCTATATCTGGCTGTATGCATAGGTCTCCACAGTTCAAACCTTTTATCCCTTTGCCGCCTTCGACACCCAGAACTTTACTCATCAACTTCTTGAGTTCTTCCGCCATGTTCTTGATGAGCAGGTCCTTCTCGGCTGATTCTAGTGTATATGAAGTTTGTTGGGTAGAGTGCGGTATAGTTTCCACACATATATAGGGTTGCTTTGATGAGTGCTAGGGACTTGGGTGTAGTGATGGTCATTGGTTGAGTTTTGAGGATCGGGAATAGGTTATGGTGTGTTTTGGGGAGTGTGGTAAGTGGTGTTTCGTGGGTACTGAATTGGTTGATGGTGATGTTGTGGCGGAGTCGGTATTTTAAGGGATTGATATTTTGAGGTGGGTTTGCATATTGATGTGGTGCATGAGGGTTTTGTGGATGTTGATTTGGTGTCTTTTGGGGAGGTGTTGGGTTCTTTGTGTTTTGTTGGTTGATATCGGGTACATTTAGGATGAGTGACAAGTTTGCCAAGTTGCGGACCTGCTCAAGTTCTCCCTGTACTTCCAATATTAAAACTAGATCATTTGGTGCCGGAGTACTTCGGCTATCTGAAATTTCTGCGTTCTCAGCATTCTCTTTTCGGCTACAACTTAAGTCATCCATTTTTTGCTTTTCATTTGCCTTTTGTATTGCTTGGAGGAGGAGGAGGTGGAGGGCCTCTAGATCTGGTGTGATATGCTGATGATGCCAGTATGAGTGAACCAACCTTTAGGGATGGGAATAAAGAATGAAAGGAAAACAAAAAGGTAAACAAGTCAGTAAGGATTCTGAAATGTTTGCAGTATTTAAACACATATTGCGGGAATGTAAATTCGTGTCCTAATTTGGGAGCCTCGTTGTGCCCGAGGTAGGCCTAGAGACAAATAGATTTGGAAAACTTTAGATGCCAGTAAATGCCTCATTTCATAATATGAAAATAAACGAATCCCAAAACGACACTAAGACAATAGAAAAGTAAGTCACTATTGGCACTTGGCCTTATTACATTTAGGAAAGGAAATAAATCAAGTCTACTTGGTCCCAGAAGGACCTTTCCCATATTCAATCTTCTTGACTCCATCATACAGGTTCCCCGGCTCGCACAGACCGAGATGCAGGTAGGCTCTGGCCAGATGTCCTCCTTCATTTCCTTCAGTGTTCTGGCAATCCTCAATCCTTTTTATGACTTTACCCTCCAGCTCCACTAATCCTCGCTCTAGATATTCCAACTTTCTATTGGAAGTGATAGCCATTTCTTTCCATTCATCGATCAACCTTATATTTCTCTCGTGTATTTCCCGGTGCTCATTCTCATAGTCATGGACCCTCTTGCACAGCCTGTTGTATTTGACTTTAGCTTCAACTTCTTCATATATGATCCTATTCCCTCGACTGGCTCCTGGCCTCACCATTCCCTTCAGATTGTCCTCTAACCATGCTGGGTAGAGAGGGTAACACCCTGCATGATACCTGTCTAGCTCAATTGTGTTCTTTTCCACAATGATCTTGCAGTGCCACATGTGCTGAGCTTGGCATTTGTAAGGGATGTCGTCACCTTGAAAGTCTGCTCTGAAATGGCTCATATTGGCAATCCTTGGTACAACCTTTTTCCTGCCTGCTTCCCTCATAACTTGGATAGGGACATAAGGGTATATCCCTCTCAACCCAATCGACACCAAGTATGGAGCGTCCCTAGATTTGATAATGAATTCGTCTGTTGGGAACCATTAAAACATCAATTGTACTTGTTCCTCGGCCAGATTGTCGAAGAACTCTACCCACTCTTTGGCACTTTCCGGCTGAGCAAACTTGTCCGGAATGTAAGTCATCTGCTTGGGGTAACGAAAGGCAATATGGTCGTTCCAAGCCCTTTGCTGAAATTCTTGGCGATAGTGACCCCTTTGAAGATGTTCTAATAACCACAACTGCGGCAACAAGTTACAACCCTCGAAATGTTTGATCCCCCTTTGACAGCTCTCTAGAGCCCTATAGATGTCGACTATGATCATCGGGACTATAGTGCATGTTTGTCCATTGATCCATTCCACTAAAGTCTTGATGTCCATGGCCAACCTAGTGTGGATTCTTTCCCTTTTCATTAGGAATACTATCAAGCCCAAAAAACAAACAATGAACACTAACACTGTGTGGTGGATGTGTCCCAGAGAAGAGATAGAAAGCTCGTCATGGAAGATACTGTAGGACTTGCTATGGCCATTTCTCTCATACAGGTATTCGAATGGTATATAGTGTAGACGTGTGATTTTTGACCATCCCCAGGATTTTTCATATTTTTAGCGTAAAATATTTAGTTTAGGTCTAATATAACTATTTCAGCTAATTTTGACCCTTTTACTTTATTTTGTCACAAAATAAAAAAAATTACAAAAACAAGGGATATATAAATTGGAGTTTACGTATTTCTCATAAACTCGAAAAATACAAAAAAATAGTATCTTATTTTTATCTTTATATAATTTTGAAAATTACAAAAATAGTTTCATTAATATTTTGTTGTCATTTTAATCTTTAAAAAATAAAAAAATAGTACTTTATATTTTTATCTTTATATAACAACGAAAATTACAAAAAAAACATAGTTTTATTTTAATTGANTAATAATAATAATAAAAGCGGTGAAGAGTTAAAATTTGCACATAGGTTAAAGCATGTTATAAAATCAGATAGTTAAGCCAAATATAACAGTTAAGCGATCGTGCTAGAACCACGGAATTCGGGAATGCCTAACACCTTCTCTCGGGTTAACAGAATTCCTTATCCGGATTTCTGGTTCGCGGACTGTTTAATAGAGTCAAACCTTTTCCTCGATTCGGGATTCAAACCGGTGACTTGGGACACCATAAATCTCCCAAGTGGAGACTCTGAATCTCTTAATAAACGAATCCAGTTTCGATTGTCCTTTAATTGGAAAAACTACCTTTACCACACCCTTCGCGGGGTGCGGTAGCGCCAAAAGGAGGTTTGACAGCTTTGGCGACTCTGCTGGGGAAATGACCCAGAACCACTGGTTCAGGGTTAGAAATTCGAGCTTGTGATAAATTGTTGTATTTTAGCTTTATTATCTGATATTTTCATATGATCTGTGCTTAATGTGCAAAATGATGCTTATTACCGCT
>MU766148.1:21544-51273 GCA_026770625.1 Nicotiana glauca | reverse complement strand
AGGATATTTTAGGTTCATCCGCCTTCAAATAGGATAATTTTAGGTTCATCCGCCTTCAAACAGGATATTTTAGGTTCATCCGTATTCAAACAAGATATTTTAGGTTCATCCGCCTACAAACAAGATATTTTAGGTTCATCCGCCTTCAAACAAGATATTTTAGGTTCATCCGCCTTCAAATAGGATATTTTAGGTTCATCCGCCTTCAAACAGGATATTTTAGGTTCATACGCCTTCAAACAGGATATTTTAGGTCCATCCGCCTTCAAACAGAATATTTTAGGTTTGTCCACCTTCAAATAGGATATTTTAGGTTCATCCGCTTTAAACTGGATATTTTAGGTTCATCCGCCTTCAAATAGGATATTTTAGGTTCATCCGCCTTTAAATAGGATATTTTAGGTTCATCCGCCTTCAAATATGATATTTAAGGTTCATCCGCCTTCAAATAGGATATTTTAGGTTCATCCGCCTCCAAATAGGATATTTTAAGTTCATCCGCCTCCAAATAGGATATTTTAGGTTCATCCGCCTTCAAATAGGATATTTTAGGTACATCCGCCTTCAAATAGGGTATTTTAGGTTCATCCGCCTTCAAATAGGATATTTTAGGTTTAATTTATTTCGACCCGAGTGGTCTTGCCTGTATAAACATTGCCAAATATATATTTCATAAATTATTGCTAAATACATTTTACTTTTAAGTTGTTAATGAAGTCAGGAGCCCACCCGAAGAGAGGAAAGGCGATTTAAAGTTGCTTTTAGAAGCAGGAGCCCGCCGGAAGAATGGACACATATTTCAAATTATGCTAGACAAACAACATCAGAATGAATGTCAAAAACATCGCCAAGGCAACAACAAGAAGTCCATTGGAAGAATACATGATACAAGTTCAAGGCAATACAAGAACAAGTTGAAGATATAGATAAGATTTTATAATTCATAGACCATAATTTAGTCTAGCTTCTTATTTTCTTTTATCATGGTGTAATAAGGAGGTCGGCAAGCAGTAGCCGCAACAGCAGCAACAGTAACAGCAAATCACAGTCCCATGGTAGTCCCAACTATCAAAACTCCCCGAACTACATTGACCTGATTCCCTTTTAGCCAGAGATATGTAGGAGACCTTTTGAAGCAAAGGTTCGGTCGAATTTTCGAAAAAATGCTTCTCACGGAGTACTCAAAACGGGCAAAAATCGCTCGTATCCGCTCACTTGTCTTTGCACGAAAAGCTCTTCGTATTTACGCGCAAAGAGGGGCAGCTATGAGCACGTGATTTTTGCCCTATAAGAGAAATACTCCCAAAAATTTCAAAATAAAATAATTTTAGTTTGCTTGCAATTGTTGTGAATTTTGTGTTATTTTTCTTGTATTATTTGTATTTATCTGTGCATGTTTATTTATTTAAATAAATAAAAAATACAAAAATATGTTGCATTTGCATATAAAATTCAAATTTACAATTAAGAATAATTAAGTTTGCTTTACAAAATAGGAAATCACAAAAAATATGTAATTTTTTGCATTTATAGCATTTTATGTCCCAATGGTGCAATTTTATTTTAATTGATATTTTATTTTGTGTGATTATTATTATTTAGAGTTGATTAATATTTTAAGTTAATTTTGGTTTTATTAATTTAATTTAGGAGCTTTAAGTTTAATTTTGGAGCAAATAAACGAAAATAGAACAAAAAGTAGAAAGAAAATCGGAATTGGGCCTCTTCTTCAATTTTAAACTTAGGCCCAAAACATTCCCTACCCAACCCAAAAAATACCCAATAAACAAAGCCCAAAACCCTTAAAAAATTTGATCCACCCCATCTCCCCACTCAATCTTGACTATTGATCTCTAGTAGATCCAACGGTTCGGAACTCACCCATTTTTTAATATAAAAACTATTCAAAAAAAACTCACCCCCTCACTTCTAATCTCTTCATTCTTCCACTTCTCTCACATCTCTCTAAACTCAAAACCTCTCTACCTCCGTCTTCTCACTCCACCACCGCTGCTGCCTCCACGGTGGTGCTGCCGCCCGCCGGAAATCTCCACCGGCGGAGGAAACTCCAAAAAAAAACCTCAAACTCACACCATACACTTCTCTCATCCTCTTAAACATCATCCTGCCAACCAAATCCCCCAAAACCCAACCAAAATCCGTAGATCTTGAATCTAAAAATGCAAAAAACCTTAGATCTACTTCTTTTTTTTTTTCATTTTTTCTAGTTGTTATAAAATCCTCCGGTCAAGATCTTCCATCAAGGATCTTAGATACAAGACGGGAGTCTTGGCTTGAGGGATTTTTCACGATTAGACCCTTTAAATTTTGTAATTTTATTTACGCATTTGTTATTTATTTCATGCATTTATGCATTTTTTTTAATTTCCGAATTTATTTACTATTTTTTTTTGCATTATATTCTATTTTTTTATTTTTTTAATTTACGCATTATATTCTGTTTTTATAATTTAATTTACGCATTTTCTGTTTTTTATTTATTTCTGCCATTTTTATTTTTTGTTGTTTATTTTTATCACAGTTTGTATTTATTTTGTTAATTGTCATATTTTTGTTTATTCCGTAATAAGTAAATTAGTTAAAAATCTAGTTAAAATATATGTAAAGTTAGTATAATCATATTATGATAGTTTATAGTTTTTTATTAATTAACTAAAATAGTTTAATCAAGAAAAAGAAAAAAAATTGAGTTTAAAAAATAAAAAAACGTGTAAATAAATTTAATAATAAATAGATAAAAAAATATATATAATAATGTATTAAAATAGTTATGAATGTTGTTCAAAATAATTTCAGATTGCTTCTTGTTGTTCTTCATTTAGTTTGAGTATGTTGTTTAAATTTGATTAAGAATTGGTTAAAATTACTATATTTTGGCTGTTTTGATTTAGATGAATTGGTTATAGCTGATAAGGGTAGAATAGTAAATTTCAGTAATTTCGGGGTATTTTGGTAATTAAAATATAGACAATTATTTGAATTAAAGTATTTTGTCCACTAGTCGTTGAAATATTATTAAAATTAGAGTGGAAGACAAAACATATTATAGTGGTAGCAAAAGTATTAATAAAATAAGTATAGTGGGGAGCAAAACATAGTGTAGTGGGAATTTAAAGTATAATTAAAATAAAGTAGTGGATTGTGGGGTTCAAGAAAGTGGAGTCTTTCTTTTACTTTTTAATTTATAGTGGTCTGTTAAATTAAAGAGAGCAAGATGTCTTACTTATATATATAGAAGAGAATCAGAATAGAAGAAAAGAGAACAAGAAGAGGAAAAATTGAGAGAGATTTGAGAGTGAAAATATCAGAAGTAAGAATCAGAAGAGATAAAAGATTAAAAGAATTGTCAAGAGAAAAAAAAATGAAAAAAAAATTTTAAGAAGAAAAAGAGAGTTAGATTTCAATTAGCAAAAGTATATTATCAAGTTCAGATCTTAGTTACTGGTTTTTTTTTTTTTGGTTAAAAATTCCGGTACTGGGTTGTTTTTGTTTCCACCGCTATTGCTGCGTTGTTTCTATTGCTGTGTTGACCAATCCTATTTCTTTTTTTTTTTTCCAATATCAGGTAAATGACTGATTGTCTTTAAGTTAAAAAATGAGTACATATGAAGAATGGAAATTTTTAAATTTTAATTAGCTTTTTTCTTGCTTTCTTTTACTGATTGCGTTTAAGTTATTTTTCGTATTATTATTCTGTAAATTTCTGTCACTTTGAATAATTAGGCTCTTGCAGTAATATTTTAAATAATAATCTACCTCAATATGGTTATTAGATGTTATAGGTATAAACATGTTTATTAATGTCCAAACTGTTTAGTAACTGAAATAAGAGAAAAATAGCATAAGTTACCCTTTAATTAATCGGATTAGTTAAAATTAGTTAGTTCATTAGCTATAAATATTTTAATATTGTCCTTAATAGGCTAAATTCAAATATGTAGCTAAATTTAGTAAAAATATGAATTTGAATTATTTTTTTTGTGAATTAGGCATTAAGGCACGATTTAAGTTTAAATAACACAAGATGGCTTTTAAGTTTAACAAATTTTCAAATAAGTATAGGTAATTAAGGCTAATTATAGTTTTTTTTAAATAGTTGTAAATAGTTAATTCCAATGGTTCAAGTCACATAATAATATGAGTTTAAACTAGTTGTAGGATAATTGGTTTAATATGTATATATTATTTGTCGATTTTGTATTTTACTTTTAATTTCATCCATTAAACGTTTGTCTTAATATAGCAAATAATATGTCACACATTAAGCATGTAATCAATTAGGATTTTATTTTTTCTTTATTGTTTAGAAAAAGAATTTAATAAATAAATAAAAAACAATTTGCAGTCAATTTAGAATTGTTTTAAAATGAACTTAGTTTTCAATAATTATGAATAAAAAATGTTATTAGTTTTTTTTATACATATATTATAATGCAAGCTTTAATCTTGTTCTAATTAATTTCTTTTGAATACTAGTTAGCAAGTTTCGTATTTATTTAAAAAAAATCAAAATTCCTAATTTTTTAAATATAAGTTAAATTCCGCTTCCGTTAATATTTGTAAAAAAAAATTAGATGAGTGTATTGTATATTTTTAGATCGTAATTAATTAGGATTTTTCTTTCTTTATTATAGAGAAAAACTTAAAAAAAATAGGAATGTAGTCATTTTAGGATATTCTTAAAATAAAGGAGGCATGCCTCGCCATATTAAATTACAAATTGCGGGGCCCTCGATAAAAGGATGTAATAATTGGATAGATTTCGAGGTTGGTCGTTTAGTGAATTTTCACGGCCTTTTCAAAAATAATATCGCGTTAGTAGCTTTAAGCACGTATTTAATAATTTTATCTCCCTAAACTCGGGTGCACATTTATGTGACCCAAATTCAAATCTCAACAAAATCGAAATGTGTCGATAATCACGGGTACATTTATTGTGACGTGGTTTGAGATGCATTTTCATGATGTTGCAATTCTTTTATTAAAATAATAAATAACAATATTAAAAGCGGTTAAAGGTTAAATTTTGCACATAAGTTAAAGCATGGTATAAATCAGGTAAATAAGCCGAATATGACAGTTGAGCGACCGTGCTAGAACCACGGAACTCAGGAATGCCTAACACCTTCTCCCGGGTTAACAGAATTCATTATCCGGATTTCTGGTGCGCAGACTGTTAAACAGAGTCATTCTTTTCCTCGATTCGGGATTCAACCGGTGACTTGGGACGCCATAAATCTTCCAAGTGGTGACTCTGAATCTTTAATAATAAATCCCGTTTCGATTGTCCTTTAATTGGAAAAAACTCCCTTGCGCCCTCGCGGGCAGCGTAAAATGGAGGTGTGACAGTAATTTTTTGGTATTTGTATATAGACAAGCTTGGAGTCAAAATAATTGATAAGGATATGATAGTCATGAAAATATTCTAATTTTTTTTATTGGCAAATCATAAAGTTGTCGAGGCTCGAGAATACGGTGCCAACTGTTTTGAGAGTTATAGGATAGTACCTTGACTCATGCGCCAAAATTTAGAATTAACGGGTGCGCGGAGATTAATCTGGACGACCCGAAATAAGACGATATAAACACTTGAATTGAATGGGTAAAAATATTAAAAATAATTTGACGATGCAAATTGACCAAATAGTGGCCTTCTATTGCTCGGTAGATTGTGCAAGTTTGGACATCTACCAACTTGTAAATGAGAATTGGAACGAAAGTAAAAATTCTAATATATTTTAAGAAAGATAGAGCTATGAGACAAGTATTCTATATTGTTGGAGATAGAAGTTTATGCTTGTGTGGAAAAGACATGGAAGAATTGAAGGTACAAAATTATGTGAGGCATGAAGGCTATTTTTGAAAAATATATAACTATATTTTTATGAAAAGAGCGCAAATAACCTTAACTTGCAAAATTAGATGGGAAAAATATATTACCTAATTATGAGAGATTACGCCAATTTTAATGAAATCATACACTTGTTGGTTAAAGAAAATCCTTGAGGCTAGTTTAATGCACGAATAGCGAGGAATATCATGACGAATCGAGCTTGTTAGAGAGTTTGCGGGCAAAAGGTCCTACTTCAAAAAAGAAAGGATATCTTAATTGGACTCTAAGAATTGGAATGGACCTAAGAGAAATCTAGGCCTATGAAAATACCTAAACAGTTGTCACGACCCCAATTCACCCACCGTAAACATGTTGTGATGGCACTTAGTTCCTACAACTAGGTAAGCCTACCAATTACGGAAATTTAGCAACTTAACTTGCGGAATAAATAATTCAAACTGAATATAAAAAAATAACAACTGTATATGAGGCCGCTCGGCCTAACAACCATAAAGATTAGCGGAAGTCTACAACTCAATCACAAAACTCGAAAACTCACGGGAACCACAGGCTAATAGAAACATAGTACGCTGCTCTAACTCTAGAATACCTAAGCAACTGGGAGAAAAGGAACAAATTAAATGCTAAAGCTGGAACAGAATAGAGATTCTTAGTCTGCGGACGCGGCAGATATACCTCAAAGTCTCCGTGTGTCTCCTCGCCTCAAGGATAGTGCGCCTGAGTAGAGGTAACTGGATAATCTGCACATGAAAAAAAATATGCGCAGAAGGGCATGAGTACACCACAACGGTACTCAGTAAGTGCCAAGCCTAACCTCGGTTGGGTAGTGACGATGAAGGTCAGGGCCCTACTGAGATAAAACATAATAAGTAATAAGATAACGGAAACAGTTTAAATAAAGTCTACAGCGAGAATCTAAACCAGATAAATAAGAAAGCACGGTAAAAGAAAGCAAAGGTAACAATACAAGGAATACTACTCTCAACAAGGAATAATAGCCGGGAATCTCTTGGTATCCTCATCATATGCACCAGGGATCTCTTGATATTCGGAGAATCTCTTAGTATCCTCATCATATACACTGGGGATCTCTTGGTATCCCGAGGATCTCTTGGTATCCTCAATAAGTAAGACGGGGATATCTTGGTATCCTAATTTTTTTTTTTACATGTGCCGGGGATCTCTTGGTATCCCGAGGATCTCTTGGTATCCTCATCATATGCACCAGGGATCTCTTGATATTCGGAGTATCTCTTAGTATCCTCATCATATACACTGGGGATCTCTTGGTATCCCGAGGATCTCTTGGTATCCTCAATAAGTAAGACGGGGATATCTTGGTATCCTAATTTTTTTTTTTACATGTGCCGGGGATCTCTTGGTATCCCATACCCTCAATCCAGAATATATCAAGTACAGGGGGATCTCCGGGAAAGCCGTCCCGTAGTCCTAAATTAAACACACAACAACAACTCATAATCTCAGAATAAATGCTAAAATCAGTACAATAATAGGAATTTCTAGCCTAACATGCTTCAAAGAGTACAAATAGTACAGTTAAACAATTAATCAAGTAAGTCAGCTAAACATGCTTCTCTAAGCTAGCACAGGTTTAAACTTACAGTATAAAATGAACAAGTAAACAGGAAATCTCAATTTAAATACTTCAAGTAGAAACGGGTTTACAACAATTAGCTCAAGTACGCGCTCGTCACCTCACGTACGAGGCATTCAAATATTCGAAGATCATGTCCCAAGGGGAAAAGGTCCCCCACATAAGGTTAGACAAGCCACTTACCTCGAACCGGCTCAATAATCAACTAAGAACCACGCCATTGCCACGAGTATCCGACTCCAAATGGCCCAAATCTATCCAATTTAATGAAATATCGTAAATAATATTACAAACAACTGATTTCATTATTAAATTTAAAGCTAGGCGCGAAAATAGGTAAAAATAACCAAAATGCCCCTCAGGCCAACGCCTCGGAATCGAATAATTTTTACATTTTCAGAACCCTCGTACTCTCACGATTCTACCATATAAAAATCTCCCAAATCGGAGGTCAAATGCTAACTCAAAACCCAATAGTTTGGTCTAAGAAGTTTTCCCCCATTTTGATTCCAAATTCGAAATTAGATGATGGATTAAGCTATATATTGATGGAATACAACTAAAAGGGATTAAGGAAACGTTACTCAATGATCTTCTCTTCAAAACCCACTCAAACGCGCCCTCTCCCGAGCTCTCAATTGATTTTTCCAACTTTTGAAACTCAATCCTCAAAATTCCCTTTTCTGAACAGGTGTTTCCGCTTCTGCGGACAAGGGACCGCTTCTGCGGTCCCGCTTATGCGAAAGTGAGCCGCTTCTGCGGCTTTCCCTTAAGTTACCAGGCTCCGCTTCTGCGGTCTTATACCGCACCTGCGGATTCTGCTTCTGCGGCAAATACCCTGCTTCTGCGGTTTCAATAAAGACCCAAGGTTCCGCATCTGCGGTAGGGGCCTCGCAGGTGCGTAATCGCATCTGTGTTAGATCTTCCGCACCTGCAGAAAAGGTTGAGGAGTCCAAATTTCGCATCTGCGATGGACTGGCCGCTTCTGCAGCTCCGCACCTGCGGAAACCAAACCGCAGGTGCGGTTATGACAGGTACCAGAACTTCAGCAACCCATTCAACTTCAAATCTTCCCGTCAACCACCCGAAATCATCCCGAGGCCCCTGGGACCTCAACTAAAAGCACCAATACCACCTAATACCTTATTCGAACTTGTACCAATCCTTAAAACGCCTAAAACAATACTGAAAACCTGATTTAATCAATGATTCAAGCCTAAGAACTTCAAAATTCTTCCAAATACGCTTTCGATAAAAAACCTAACTAAAACACATCCGAATGACCTGAAAGTTTGCACACATATCCCAAATGACA
Source organism: Nicotiana glauca (assembly GCA_026770625.1). NCBI lineage: Eukaryota > Viridiplantae > Streptophyta > Magnoliopsida > Solanales > Solanaceae > Nicotiana > Nicotiana glauca. The sequence goes on along the minus strand of MU766148.1, from coordinate 42,468 downwards.
TGACAGAGCTACTTCAACTTTCGGAATTCCATTCCAACCCTCGGATCAAAAACTCACTATCGGACCGAAAACTTCAAAAATACAAACTTCGGCATTTCAAGCTTAAATGAGCTACGGACTTCCAAAATACATCCTGAATACGCTCTCAACCCCGAAATCACCTAACGGAGCTAACGGAACCATCAGATTGCCATTCCGAGTCCGTTTTTACATTATTCTGATTACAGACTATTTTTCAACTCTTAAGCTCTCATTTAGGGACTAAGTGTTCCAAAGCATTCCGAATCCTAACACTGAATGTCCCGGCAAACCAAAATAGTAGAAATGAACTTAGGGGAATCAGTTAATGGGGGATCGGGGCATAAATTCTAAAAATGACCGGTCGGGTCGTTACAACGGTGCTCTAGAGTCGTTAAAGAGCGCTAACAGCGAAACGATTGGTGATTATTGTTATTATTAATAATAAGTCTAGAGGATGATACAAAAATAAAAAATATGTAAACAAATAGAGTATATATTTATATAAAATAGTAAGAAAGCAGGATAATCAATATTTTCATCTTCTAAAAATAACAAAATATTAGTAAAAATAATAAAGTCAAGTAAGCAACATTGCAAATAAGCGACGTAGCAAGTAAGCAAGCAAAGCATGTGACAGATTCCAAAGCATAACAAATAATTGCGCGTTCTAATATGCAGGAGACCTCTTACTACCAGAGGTAGGCTTAACGTGTATTTGAAAGATAAATATGTCATTATGTATCATTTCATTTCTATAAATTAATATTTTTTTTATAAAAGAAAATAAATAGATAACTGCTTAAACATCTTTCTTTTCTTTTCTTTTTTTTTTGTAAAAAGAGAGTGTATTTTCATCAAAAAGAACAAAAGAAAGTATAATAAAATATATTTATTATAATTAATTAAATAAGTTATTCTATTTTTCAGAAGCAAAAGAAGTACATGAATCGCTTAAGCCATTTTATTTAATTTTTACGTAAAGAAAATCAAAAGAGAGTACAATAAAAGATATTTTTGTCATGTGTAAGCTTCTCATTGTTCCACAAGATTATGGCATTTGAAAATTTTACACATGTTAGAAAAAAGATAGTCAAGCTCCTTTAACAAGGATTTAATTAATTCAAAGTAAATGATCAGCATAATTGGCATGTTCACCCTTCAAATAATGCACATAAATATGATAAGTGTAACTTGGGGTTGAAAACCCACTTGACATTTAGGTGAGGTCAACTAATGGATTTAATACACCTCGAGTATTAAATCACCTAAAGTTAAAATGATGCATGCTCTTAAAAGGGTTTTGGTTTGGCTATATCATAGGCTGACTAAGAGTGGGTTTTTCTAGACAGGTCACCTCCCAAGCGAATATTTTGAGAGTGGAAAATCCATGACTGTCGACTGCACCGCTGATCGACTTACCCCCAAACTTTCCCCTAAAAAGGTATTTGTTAAAAAGTGCACGGCCGCAAACCACGTAACCGCTAGGTGTGTGCTTAGTGCGAATTTTCCAGAAATGGAGGAAGCGAAATGGGATGACAATTCATATAAATAAATATGTATAAATAATTCAAACAATACAATTTATCACATAAGGTTATTCATATAAGAATCATAAACAATTACGAGCAAACAAATCAAATTTATTATTAACCTAAGTTTATTATGGTTTAGAACCTAGAATCTCCAGCAGAGTCGCCATGCTGTTATACCTCATTTTAACACGGGTCAAACTAGAGTATAACATATTGGTAATTCCAAAGGTTTAATTAAAGAGAGTCGCCACCTAATTATTTTAATGGTGAATTAGGACACCAATTTTAGCTAAGTAATGCTTAAAGTTTACTCCATTTTATTGTATGCTTAACCTTGAGATTATAGGTAAGAGTTCTAATTAATCATATAGGAAACTTGGAAAAGCACCCTATGTGATCCGTTAACTACGGTTAACCAACCAAACTTAGGTTATTTAGTAAAGTTATATATGTAAAATACCTTAGAAGTATTTAAAAACAACCCATAGTTAAGTAGAAAATGATTTTAACTATATAAGATTATTCTTTAAAAAGATTTTGGCATAGATATTCTTCTTAGATCGTCAGTCTAGGCTAAGCATAATAAGTTTTAAGTATATAGTAAAAGAGGAGCAATTTCTTTGTGTGGTTCAAAGTGCTCCACTATCAATTTCAGACCATTAGGAATTGGTTTTTAAAATGATCACTTTAAAGAATAATTTGCAATACTACTTTCAGAAGTCTAATACATTGAATGCTTACATATAAAAGTGATAGCACTAGTTAAACAACAAATATAAGAATCTTTATAATAGGTACCTGTATTGCTACCTAGAGGCAAAAGCTTTATGATTTAATGATTCCATTGTTAAATCCACATTAAACATGACTTTTTAACACAATCCCACACTTGAGATAAGTTCCAAAAACAAGTTAGTCAGCAATCATAACAATGAAATGGAACACATAATAGATGAAGAATAAGAATGTCATAGGCATCTCAAGCGTTTCGCATCTCAAGCGTTTCGCTCGTTTTCTTGATATATGTTACATTCTAAAAAGATGGTACAGGGTGCGATGACTCCATGCTGGGGTGATTTTGAGTTTCGGTGAAACTCCATTTTGCTCCAGGTACATATGCGAAAGAAAGAATTAAACAAGAATTAGTAAAATAACTTTAAGAGTTTAATCAACATACTAAAATAGAATGCTCACACTTTAAAGTAAAGAATCATGCCAGGCGATCCATCGCACATATGTATCGCATGCGCATAACTCAAATTCCTAGTCGTCTCACATATTTACTCACAGTAGGCACAAATTTTACACAAATGTTCCAAATAATATGAAACACGAGCGCAAAATGGGAAAGGAAAATTCTTTCAATATAGAAAAGGATGAATGATAATCTTATGCCACTGTCCCTTAAGACATTTTCCCAATTTATGACAATATTATCGTATGGGATCTCTCTCAACTGTTGGAAGCTTTTGATTGTTGATATCTACGCATTTTCTCTTATGCCATATTAGTTTGGAATGACTAGTCAATTTGAGCCTTAACACACATGGTGAGTTTGATCCAGATTCCAAGAGTTAGCAAAGTGAGAAATAGTAAAAGCCAAAGTAAAAGAACATTTTGCCAAGAATACATTTAACAGGGGATGCATATCCATTTTCCTCAGATTCAACAAATTGCCTCTCTCTTTTCAGTACAAATTCCCAAAATACATCCCTATTATAGTCCACAATTGTCTCCAATATTTTCTCGCTACTTTAGGTTTAGCACTTAGCAACATGTGAATTAGGAACATGCTATGCCTAGACAACTTGCTGTTCTAGTGGGCGGACAGCAGATAAACCAAAGTCAAATATAGGTTGTCTTTCTAAAGATAGAATTTTTTATATGCTATGCTAACTATCAGATGCACATTCATGTTAAAACAACAAAGTTATCAAATAGGACAGCAACTCGTTTTGTAGTCGTGATTACGAGCAAAGGTCTAAACTAATAATATGTTTACAACCCAACAATATGCATTCAGCACTTAGTGATAAATATTAGACTATTTCCATAGTTCAATAGATCAAAGAATGAGTACTAGTTCAAAACTATAGGCACACTTCTCTGTGGTTCAATGAATCCGAATAATAGACTACAGAGCATTTTATATTATTCGAAGCCAATAATCTACTGTTTTTGAAATCTATTGTTATTCAAAGAAAACCTACACATAATGTTTACATTATCACGAAATTATCATACTCTTTAAAAGACAAAAAAAAAACACTATTTTGGCATAGCAGATTTCGCATACTTACGGTAATTGGACATGAACTCTGTCAAAAGAATGGTCTCTTAAAAACTCTTTGATAAATATTGGGACATGTAATATGGTATCTATAAACAAGTCATTTGACTAGCCTCTGACCAGAACATAGCTTTCAGTAAACATGATTTTCTAAACGAAAATGAGTCTTGAACATGACGTAGACAACATATATGTAGATAAAGAAAACGCTTAGACATTTAATAAAATCCAGGAATTACAGAATATCATCTTAACATAATGATCTACCAAACATGTGCCGAATATTTATTTTTAAGATATCTGGCGCATAAAGAATAAATTAGAAGGGAAAAAAAAGTCACAGTACATTATCAAAACATACTAAAGCATGAATTTGTCTTGAACTTCAGAATCGAAAGAGAAAAGAGAGAAAGAAAAAATATCACTGACCTATTTTAGGGCAGCGAACTGGGTCTTTGATTCACTATCGAACTTCGACCTCGACAAAGGAGAAAAAATAAGATTTTTAGAAAATATTCTTAAGCAGTGAAAAACAAGCAAAGAGCAGTAGGTTTGAGGGTTAGAGGTGGTGGCTAAAGCTTAGTTTTTGGGGGTAAAGGTGCGGCTCTGAGCTTAAGGTTCCAGGTGGGGGCTGAAGCTTTAGGAATATTTATAGAAAAAAAACTTTAGGATTTGAAATTTGAAATCAAACATAGAGGGGAGTCACGGGTTTTGGTTGAATGTTGAGCGCGCTTTCAAATTTCAAATAGCCAAGGAGCCGTTTAAGAATTCTGAAAACTAGTCCTCCTTGTTCAGAAGAAAATCTGATTTCTCAAATGTTGTTTGGTCTTTTGTTTTGACCAAATCTCCTCAAGGACAGGCATATGAGAGATGTAGCATTTTTAGAGAGATTGAGTAGCAACGGGCTCTGTTAGGAGTATGTTTTGCACAAAAATGGAGTAAACAATATCTGTCCATGGTTGATGTTCCATGGAGTTTAGTCTAGAAGAGGAAAATGGGGAAGAAGACAACTGGAGGGTTAGAAAAATATCTGATATCGTTCGACACTAAGCGACATCGTTTTAGTAGGAGTACTAGAGGGTTCTACTGTTTGGGCTAAATTGGAGGATTTCGTTTGAGCCTGATTTGTTTGGCTGAGTCATGGGCTAGCTAATGTCTGAAATTTGGGCTTGAAATGCTCATGAAATTCCTTTCTTCCTAGTATTTCTTTGGGCTCCTAAATTTGATTTAATTAGCTCTTTTTAATGTATTATATAATAAATATCAAGTAAATAATAATAATAATAATAATAATAATAATAATAGCAGCAATAGTAATAGTATAATGATATTGTAATGTAATAGTAATAACAACAACAATAGTAATCGTAATAGTAATCTTAATAATAATAGTAATAATTTTATGATAAAATAATAATAATAATACTAATAAAAATTTTGTTCGTAGCCATAGTAATAATATTAACACTTAAACTAATATCAAATTAATACAAATACTAATAATAGTAGTAGTGACAAATAAGGTATTTAAATTATTAATAACTTAAAAGCTCAAGAAAATTAATCGGAAAAAAGGAGGGACAAAATTGGATGTCAACATTGTGTACTATGTTGAAAGTATTGGGAGCGGGTGGTATGCCTACCACATGATATATTGAAATTGGAGCGAGTGGTACGCCTACCACATGATATATTGAAATGGGAGCGAGTGGTACACCTACCACATGATATATTGAAATGGGAGCAAGTGGTACGCCTACCACATGATATATTGAAATGCCAGCGAGTGGTATGCCTACCACACATGATATAATGGAATGGGAGTGGGTGTTATGCCTACCACGAGATATTGAGAAATTTGATCGGGTTGCACACCTGCAACGAGATGAGTTGAATATGAAAGTTGCTTTGCCTGTTTATTTTTGCTATAAGTTAAGTTGTAGATGTACGTACCATTATTCCTCATATTTTGTTTCGATTTATTACCCCTGAAGCATGCTCCCCTCCCCATCATAAATTGTTACATTCTTGCTACTTTTCCGTTGTACTTGTATATATATTTGCACAAGAATGTTTGAAGTCTGGTCCTAACCTCGTCACTACCTCACCGAGGTTAGGTCAGATACTTTCCAGCATATGAGGTCGGTTGTGCTGATGTTATACTCTGTGCCCTTTGCACAGGTCCAGGTTTCGAGCAGCAGCAACAGCATTAGTACGGAGCAGGCCTTCAGTCCGGAGAGATCCGAGGTAGCCTTGCAGGCGTCCACAGTCTCCCTTATTCTCTCTTTTAGTCTGTTGCCTCCTTGTATCTGAGACAAACAACTTATGTGTTCTTTCATACATTTGTATTTAGTATTTCTTAGTAGTTCGTGAGTATTATGACACCAGTCTTCGGTAGAGGCTTATATTGACTATTACGCATTTTGATTCAGTTGCTATAATTAAGGCTTATATTCAGTTGTTTTTATATTGTTGCTATAAATTGTTAAAAAGGATTATGTTGTAAACAAAAAGTAATTAAATGTGGCTTGCCTAGCTTTTACGAGTAGGTTCCATCACGACTCCCGAGGGTGGAAAATTCGGGTCATGACAAATTAGTATTAGAGCACTAGGTTACATAGGTCTCACAACTCACGGACAAACTTGGTTGAGTCTGCGGGATTGGTACAGAGACGTCTGTATTTATCCCCCAGAGGCTATAGAGTTAGGAAAAGTTTCACATTTGTTCTTTCTTGTCGTGCAGTTCTGTTTCTCAATACTAATTGGATCTTTACTCTGTTCTTTCGTAGATGGCGAGAACACGCGCTTTCTCATCTTTCGACCAGCAGTCCGAGCCCCAGGAAGCTCCCGCTAGGGGCAGAGGACGAGGCCGTGCTAGAGGCCGAGGTAGGGGCAGAGCTCAGCCCCGTGCAGCAGCACCAGTGGCGGAGCCTCAGGTTGACTTTGACGAAGAGGTTCCGGCCCCAGCCGCAGCAGTTTCGCTGGGCCCAACTCAGGTCCCAAAGGGATTTATTGCTACTCCAGTTCTTCAGGACGCTATAGTCTGATTGGTATGCCTCATGGAGAGTGTCACCCGAGCAGGATTGCTTCCTGTAGCACTAGCCATTTCTCAGGCTGGAGGAGGAGCCCAGACTCCTGCTGCACGTACTCCGGAGCAGGTAGCTCCCCAAGGTCAGATTTCAGTGGTTCAGCCAGTTATGGCAGTTCAGTCGGGGGTAGTTGCTTAGACCGGCGATGGCGCGGCTATGTTCGTAGATACTTTGTGGAGGCTGGACAGGTTCACTAAGCTCTTTACTACTACATTCAGCGGTGCGTCTTCTGAGGACCCCTAGGATTTCTTATATAGCTGCCATGAGGTTCTTCGGAACATGGGCATTATTGAGTCTAATGGAGTTGATTTTGCTACATTTCGCCTATCTGGATCCGCCAAGACTTGGTAGAGGGATTTATGTTTATCTAGACCAGCAGGGTCATCGTGTTTGACTTGGGATCAGTTTACAGAGTTGTTCCTGGAGAAGTTTCTCCCCATTACTCAAAGGGATGCTTATCGGAGGCAGTTTGAGCGCCTCCAACAGTGTTCTATGTCGGTCACTTAGTATGAGACTAGGTTCATTGATCTAGCTCGCCATGCTCTGGTCATACTTCCCACTGAGAAAGAGAGAGTAAGACAGTTTATTGATGGACTCACCCAGCCTATTCGTCTCTAGATAGTTAGAGAGGCGAGGAGTGATATTAATTTTCAGGGGGCAACCAATGTGGCCCGGAGGATCGAGATGGTATTGCCACAATGGGGGTGGTCATAGAGCATACAAGAGGCCCCGTCAGTCAGGCCGATTCAGTGGTGCCACATCTGGAGGTAGAGATTCGCATGATAGGGGTCAGCCTTCTAGGCCTTTTCAGTCATCCCTCCAGGTTTCTCAGGGTGCCCCAAGTGATCTTGGTTTTCGTGGGCAGCATTCGGACCAGCAGGGTACCCGTCCTGTGATTCAGGCACCAGATGTTCCACACGCCACCCAACTAGTTAGAGGTGGGGGTAGAGGTACTAGAGGTGGAGGTAGAAGTTATAGAGGTAGAGATCAGACCGCCAGGGGTGGAGGTCAGCTAGCAATAGATCGACCTGGGGATACAGTTCAGGGTGGTGGGGCCCGGCCCCGTTGTTATGATCTTTAGGCTATGCCCGAGGCTGAGGCTTCAGATGCAGCCATCACAGGTACGGTTCTGGTTTGTGATCAAGATGCTTCGTACTATTTGATCCAGGTGTCTACGTATTCATATGTTTCATCTTATTTAACACCATGCTTTGTCATGCCTAGTGATGCTTTGGGTATTTCTGTATATGTGTCTACACTGGTGGAAGTCTATATCGTGGTCGACCGAGTCCATCGTTCGTATGTTGTAGTGATTGGGGGTATTGATACCCGTGTAGACTTGTTGATCTTAGATATGGTTGACTTTGATATCATTTTGGGTATGGACCGGTTATCACCCTATCACGCTATCTTGGACTGCCATGCCAAGACTGTAATCATAGCGTTGCCAGATATGCCTCATTTAGAGTGGAGAGGCACTCCAAGTTATTCTACCTGGAACGCCAATTCATATGTGAAGGCTTGACGCATGGTCGAGAAGGGGTGTCTGGCCTATTTGGCCTATGTTCGGGATTTCAGTGCTGAGGTCCCTCCTATAGGCTCTATGCCTATTGTCCGGGAGTTTCCAGATGTTTTTCCTTCAGACCTGCCAGGTATGCCACCCAACAGGGACATTGATTTCGGTATTGATTTGGCTCCGGGCAACCAGCCCATTTCTATCCCGCCATATCGTATGGCCCCGTCGGAGCTGAAGGAGTTAAAAGACCAGTTGTAGGATTTGCTAGAGAAGGGTTTCATTAGACCCAGTGTTGCACCTTGGGGCCCGCCAGTGTTATTTGTTAAGAAGAAGGACGGATCAATGAGGATGTGCATAGATTACCGGCAATTGAACAAGGTAACATTAAGAATAAGCATCCACTGTCGAGGATTGATGATTTGTTCGACCAGCTTCAAGGTGCCAAGGTATTTTCCAAGATTGACTTGAGATCTGGCTACCATCAGTTAAGGATTAGGGCTTTCGATGTCCCTAAGACAGCTTTCCGTACTCGGTATGGGCATTATGAGTTCTTGGTCATGCCATTTGGGTTGACCAATTCCCCATCAGCATTCATAAAGTTGATGAACCGAGTGTTCAGGCCATATTTGGACATGTTCGTAATAGTCTTTATTGATGATATTTTGGTGTACTCCCGCAGCCAGGAGGAGCACGAGCAACACCTTAGAGTGTTCCTTCAGACTCTGAGGGATAGTCAGTTATATGCCAAGTTCTCCAAGTGTGAGTTCTGGCTGAGTTCAACAGCATTTCTGGGTCACGTTATATTAGCAGAAGGTATTCAGGTGGACCCGAAAAAGATTGAAGCAGTCAAGAACTAGCCTAGACCAGCATCAGCTACAGAGATTCAGAGTTTCTTTGGATTGGCAGGCTAAAACCGTCGGTTTGTGGAGGGGTTTTCATCTATTGCAGCCTCGATGACTAGGTTGATCTAGAAGGGTGCCCAGTTCAGATGGTCGGACGAGTGTGAGGCGAGCTTTCAGAAGCTCAAGACAGCTCTGACTATGGCACCGGTGTTGGTTTTGCCCACAGGATCAGGGCCTTATACAGTCTATTGTGATACTTCCCATATAGGGCTTGGTGCGGTGTTGATGCAGGGTGGCAAGGTTATTGCCTATGCTTCAAGGCAGTTGAAGATTTATGAGAAGAACTATCCAGTGTATGATTTAGAGTTGACATCTATTGTTCACGTCTTGAAGATTTGGAGGCACTATTTATATGGCATGGCATGTGAGGTGTTCACTGGCCACAAGAGTCTTCAGTACTTGTTCAAGCAAAAAGAATTGAATTTGAGGCAGAGAAGGTGGTTGGAGTTGTTGAAAGACTATGATGTCACCATTTTATATCACCCAGGGAAGGACAATGTGCTGGCCGATGTTTTGAGTAGGAAGTCAGCAGTATGGGTAGTCTTGCTTATATTCTAGTTAGTCAGAGGCCGCTTGCTTTGGATGTTCGGGCTTTGGCCAATCAGTTCGTAAGACTGGATGTTTCTGATCCTAGTCGTGTGTTGGCTTGCATGGTCGCTCGTTCTTCATTATTGGAGCGTATCCGTGATCGGCAGTTTGATGACCCTCATTTATGTGTCCTTAGAGACACAGTTCAGCACGGAGGCGCCAGGTATGTTACTTTAGATGCGTATGGAGTTTTGAGATTGCAGGCGCGAGTTTGTGTGCCCAATGTGGATGGACTTCGAGAGTTGATTTTAGAGAAGGCCTATAGTTCGCGGTACTCTATTCACCCAGGCGCAGCGAAGATGTATCAGGATTTACAGCAGCATTATGTGGCGTAGAATAAAGAGGGATATTATAGCATATATGGCTCGTCGTTTGAACTGTCAGCGGGTTAAGTACGAGTATCAGAGGCCTGATGGTTTGTTTCAGAGGATTGAGCTTCCCGAGTGGAAGTGGGAGAGGATCACTATGGACTTTGTAACCAGACTTCCGTTGACTCGGAAGAAGATTGATGCAGTTTGGGTCATTGTGGATAAGCTGACCAAGTCAGCGCATTTCATTCCTATGCCAGTCTCTTATTTATTCGAGAGATTAGCTGAGATTTATATCTGGGAGATTGTTCACCTTCATGGTGTGCCGGAATCTATCATTTCGGACAGGGGTACGTAGTTTACCTTGCGCTTCTGGAGAGCAGTTCAGCGAGAGTTGAGCATAGCATCATCCCCATACGGACGGTCAGTCCGAGCGGACTATTCAGATTTTGGAGGATATGCTCCGGGCTTATGTTATTGACTTTGGAGGTTCGTGGGATCAGTTCTTGCCTTTAGCGGAGTTTGCCTACAAAAACAGCTACCAGTTGAGCATCCAGATGGCTCCTTATGAGGCCTTATATGGTAGGCGGTGTCGGTCTCCGATTGGATGGTTTAAGCCGGGAGAAGCTCGGCTGATAGGTACGAATTTAGTTCAGGAGGCCTTGGACAAGGTCAAGATCATTCCGGATAGGATTTGTTCAGCTCAGTCCAGGCAAAAGAGCTATGCAGATCATAAGGTTCGAGATGTAGCTTTCATGGTTGGTGAGCGAGTATTGCTCCGAGTGTCGCCTATAAAGGGTGTGATGAGATTTGGGAAGAAGGGCAAGCTTAGCCCTAGGTTCATTGGTCTGTTTGAGATTCTTGATCGGGTGGGAAGGTGGCTTATAGACTTGCGTTGCCGCCCAGCTTATAAGCCGTGCATCCAGTTTTTCATGTATCCATGCTTCGGAGGTATCACGGAGATCCAGCCCACGTGTTAGATTTCAGCACTGTTCAGTTAGATAAGGACTTGTCTTACGAGGAGGAGCCGGTAGCTATTCTGGACCGGCAGATTTGTCAGTTGAGATATAAGACTTTTCCTTCTGTTCGTGTTTAGTGGAGAGGTCAGCCCCCTGAGGCATCGACTAGGGAGTCCGATTCTGATATGCGGAGTTGTTATCCTCATCTCTTCCCCGACTCAGGTACTTCTTTCTTTTGTCTGTTTGAGGACGGACGGTTGTTTTAGAGGTGGAGAATGTGACGACCCAAAGGGGTCATCACTTATTTTCTTACTCTTTCTGTGCTTCCGAGGCATTGAAAATCTCATTTACGGTTGCCTCGATTTGCGTGCACATTCTGGGCGCGTAGCCGAAAAGCTTAAATACGAATTCTTTGTAAAAATGCTAAATTTTAATTCTAATATGAATAAATTTGACTTTGGCCAATATTTTGGGTAAATAGACCCGTACCCGTGATTTGAAGGTCCCGAAGTGTCCGTAGAAAAATATGGGACTCGGATGTATGCCCGAAATTGAATTCCGAGGTCCCAACCCGAGAAATGAATTTCTGAGTAAAATTGTTTTTTTGAAACTATTAAGGAAATTGGAAATGAAATTTGATTAGAAGACTGTGGTATCGGGCCTGTATTTTGGTTTCGGTACCTAGTACATGTCTTATATGTGGTTTAAGCGCTTCCTATGAAATTTGGTTGAAAACGGACATCGTTTGATGCATTTCGGACCTAAAATAGAAGTTTGATGTTTTATGAAAACATGGAAGAAATTATGAATTTTGAGGTTTAATTCGATGTATATGATGTTATTTTGGCGATTTGGTCGTGCGGATAAGTCCGTAGGATGTTTTTTAGGGTGTGTGCATATTTGGTTTGGAGCCCCGAGGGCTCGGGTGAGTTTTGGATTGGCGTCGGAGTGCATTTTTAACTTAGGAAAAATCTGGTATAAACAGGCCTGCAGGCTTCGCATTTTTCGCAAATGCGAAACCAGCCCTGGCTTAACTATGATTGCAAATGCGATATCTTTCTTTTCAAATGCAAAGGTACAGGGTTCGCAAATGCGAAGGTCCCCTGTAAGGCTTGGCTTCGCAAATGTGAAGCAGAGTTCGCAATTCCCATATTTTGGTCGGGGTTCGCAATTTCGCAATTCCCATATTTTGGTCGGGGTTCGCAATTGCGAACCCCAGATCGCAAATGCGATATTAGAGATGCAGCAATTCCTTACTTAGTCGAATTTTAAGTCATTTTTCACCCCACTTTCAAAATACAACTCCTTGGGCGATTTTTTAAAAACAAGTTTCATTCCAAATCAATTGTAAGTCAATTTTTACTTAATTCTTTCAATCATTAACATCATTTAACATGTTTTCCACTTAAAATCAATGATTGTCATGGGTGAAATTGGGGATTTTGGGCAGGACCTAGGTTTTCTAATAATTGGATATTTGGACCTCAATTTGAGGTCCGATTTCAAAAAAAATTACATATTTGAGTTTGTAGGGGAAAGGGTAACCGGGTTTTGGTTTGAACCTCTGATTTTGACCACATAGGTCTGGGGGCGATTTTGGAATTTTTGGGAAAAACTTGGAAAATTTATTTTTATGCATTCAAATTGATTCATTTAGTATTTATTAAAGTAATTGAGCAATTTGTGACTAGATTCGAGGGGATTGGAGGTGGAATCGCGGGGTAAAGCGATAGTTGAGGTTTGAGTGGAATTCAAGGCATCGATGTAAGTATTCGGTCTAACCCTAGCTTGAGAGATTAGGAGTTGAGTCATAATTGCTATTTGTTTTGATTGGTACGACGTATGGGCATGATAACGAGTATCCATGCGTCGGTGTCGAGCATGACCGTGAGTCTTAATTTTGCTAATTGTGTACTCTTGTTTGATCCTATGAACGTTGTGACGGAATATTGATATTAGTTGTGCCAAGAAGAAGTTGAATAGGATTGGTTATAGCTGACTCTCCCTTGTCGGGATGTTTGACTTGTTGTGATTGTTCCCTTGCCGGGATTGTATTGTGTACTGTGTTGAAAGTATTGGGAGTGGTTGGTATGCCTACCATATGATATATTAAAATGGGAGCGAGTGGTACGCCTACCACATGATATATTAAAATGGGAGCGAGTGGTACGCCTACCACATGATATATTGAAAAGGGAGCGAGTGGTATGCCTACCACATGATATATTGAAATGGGAGCGTTTGGTACGCCTACCACACATGATATATTAAAATGGGAGCGAGTGGTACGCCTACCACACATGATATATTCGAATGGGAGTGGGTGGTACGCCTACCATGAGATATTGAGAAATGGGATCGGATTGCACGCCTGCAACGAGACGAGTTGAATATGAAAGTTGCCTTGTCTGTTTATTTTTGCTAGAAGTTAAGCTATAGATGTACGTACCATTATTTCTGATATTTTGTTTCTATCTATTATCCCTGAAGCATGCTCCCTTCCCCAGCATAAATTGTTACGTCCTTGCTACTTTTCCATTGTACTTGTATATATATCTGCATAGAATTGTTTTAAGTCTGGTCCTAGCCTCGTCACTACCTCGCCGGGGTTAGGTCAGACACTTACCAGCACATGAGGTCGGTTGTGTTGATGCTACACTTTGTGCCCTTTGCACATATCCAGGTTTCGAGCAGCAGCAGCATTAGTACGGGAGTAGGCCTTTAGTCCGGCGAGATCCGAGGTAGCCTTGCAGGCGTCCGCAGGCCCGACGTCTCCCTTATTCTCTCTTTTAGTCTATTGCCTCCTTGTATTAGCGACAAACAGCTTATGTGTTCTTTCACACATTTGTATTTAGTATTTCTTAGTAGTTCGTGAGTATTGTGACACCAATCTTAGGTAGAGGCTTGTATTAACTATTCCACATTTTGATTCGGTTGCTATAATTAAGATTTCTGCTACTATTTAATTTCGTTGTTTTTATATTGTTGCTATAAATTGTTAAAAAGGGGTTATGTTGTAAATAATTAGTAATTAAATGTGTCTTGCCTAGCTTCTACGAGTAGGCGCCATCACGACTCCCGAGGGTGGGAAATTCGTATCGTGACATATTTTGTAGGTTAAGGGATTGGGGTGGCATGTGGGCCAGTTCGGGCCTAAACGAGCCAAGTTGGCTGGTCTAAACGGTCCCGGGTTGGTCGCTTAGTAAACGGTCCTACTAGTTTCGGGCTAAACGGTCTTTTTATAGAGACCGGCCCGGGACTGAGCCCATGAACTCATGGTCTGGGGCAAACGGTCAGGCCCAAGGGCTAAGTAGCCCCAACGGCTAAATATTTTTCAAAAAAATAAATAAATATAAATTAGAGACAAAAAAATATTAAAAAATATCTAAGGGAATGCCTTTTAAATTTTATTATAGAACTGTACTAATTTTTTTAATTCAAATTTAAAGACAAAAATATTGTAAAGAGATATTCAAAGCAATGCCTTGTAATTTTATTATAGCATTAAGAAAACTGGTAATATCTTTCTTAGTCTTCCTCTCCCCTATAGAATGAGTACAACAAGGTGCTAATACCACCATTGAAAAGAAAAAGAAATTAATCAAGATATGTCAAAATACAAGTTACATAATACATACTAATTTTTGTCCATACAAGTTACATGGTATCTCATACAAACATTATAAATCCTTCAAGGTCCGAAGGAATTTCCATTGGTGGTGACAGAAAAGTAGCTTGCTCATCGCTGCTTCCATTTTCGGGCGAAGCAACATCCTCCGCAAGTTCAGCTAGCATTTCTTCGTAAGCTTCGTCTTTCTTTGGTTGTGATTCAGCAAGTCCAAAATTTTTTCTTTCCGAATGGATCTAATCTCTGAGAAGTACTAATTTTTCCAAGGTTTCCCTCATAGACGCTCAATAACCACAGAGTTGAAGTTTTGCTTGACTGAAAGCGCTCTTCGATGCCACTGTAAAAGCTTAAATAGTTAAAATATCTCAGACCATCCTTGAAAGAACCGAAAAGTATTTTTCTTTGTCCTTACATCATTGCAAAAGATTAAAGGAGCCATCGGGATTCACTTCCTCAATTCCCTGTGACAAATAAACTTCAAGCTCATTTAGTTATGAAAAATCATTACTACTAGAACCTTGAGAACCCCTAAACCCCGCTCAAGCATTAAGTGCTCTTACTCCTATAGATCTTTTAGATGATCAAGAATCAGAAGAAGAAGGAGTTGGAACATTTGGTCTAGCATGATTTAATGCAGCTTTATAAGCATTATAAATAGTTTGAGCATTTATTATAATTGAGGCTATTGCTTTCGGAAGTTGAGACAACTAATCATCTTCAAGTGCTAAACCATTATAAACAATTTCATACCAAAATTAAGGATCTCCTAATTTCATACAGGAATTTAACAAAGCAGCAACACCATAAATAGGGGGAATAGGGAAAATTTTTAAACTTTTTTCTCATAGAATCAATAGCAGGTTTATAAATTTTCCTACCCTTTGAAAAATGATCAAACAATTAGCAAGTTCTGCAATATAAACTAAACAGTTAGAAATTGTAGGATAATATTGCCTAGAAATTCATTTGTAGCAATATGAAAGTTTTCTAAATAATCAACAAGCACTTTAATAATAGCCCAATCCTCATTCATAAGGTGCTCATCATCATCACATACATGTGCATTAAATGTTGAGTTTATGGAGTTTCTATATTCATATGCAACAACCAAACTTTCATACATGTAATTCCATCTAATTGGACAAAGTATAGGAACCTTTCTTTCTATTAGGCCACATTCATCACATCTTTTAAAATATTCTCTAAGTCTACTTCTAAGGTTTGAATAAAAAAGTCAGTCAAGAGACATTTTATGTCACGACCCATTTCCGAAAATAGATCGTGATGGCGCCCACTACTACTATCGGGCAAGCCAACACAAAAAATGTGCTTTAGTTCTCATTTTTACTTTTACCCAAAATAAGTGCAGAGGTTTATAAAGAACAAGTCAAATCAAAAATTTACAATACTGTGACAAAACAGTTACCATCGCAAAAAAATGATAGTCTACTAACGTGTGTGCCAAGACCTGGTGTCACAGGTAATGGGCAACATATAGAATGTACAAAATAATAAAACTATCCTACTATCTGAGATAAAATAGACAGCAAAAGTAAGCAAAAGACTCCATCAAACTGTTGAACGCCACAGGAAGGGAGCAGCTCACCGTGAAAGTCTCCAGCTATGAATCAGGGGTGCGCACCAAACTGATAGCCAGATGTACCTGCCTCAGATCCTGTATAATTAAGTAAAGAAGTGTAGTATGAGTACACAAACAGTATGTACCCTGTAAGTATCCTGTCTAATCTCGAAGAAGTAGAGACAAGAGGTCGACTTGACACTTACTAGGGTCAGATAATATAATAAAGTGTTCTACTTGGCATGATAGTTACAATAAATCAATAGCATTCAACATGGTGTAATAAGTCATGTCCTCAACAATTTCACAGTTATCCGTACACATTTCAAGTATTTAGCAGAATAAGTCATGGATAATATTTCATATATATAGAAGTCTCATGTGCACGTCATGCCGAGGTAGACGACCCAATCCAACAGAAAATAAATTGTGCACTGCAAGAGGGTCAAATGGCGTGAACCATAGATGCATCTATTTCTACAGAGGTGATCGGCCAGATCCATAAATGTCAATTAATATAAAAAAAATCACATGGATGCGCATTTATTTCAAAATAAATTCATACAAGTGTACAACAAGTATATATATATTCGCTTATATTCCATTCCAGATTTCTAGCATATCCTAATTGATCACATTAGCAAGAAAATATAGAGACATTCACAAATATAGGGTGATATGGGTCCTAGACTACCCGGACAATTAACATGATAGTAGCTAAGTACGGACTCTCGGTAGTTAGTGCATACGTACCCCCGCATTTAGTAGTAATTACTCAGTTATTATACCTACCGAGACAATTCCCTCTTCCAAGGTTAGAAAGGAGACTCACCACACTCCAAGTGCACTTCCAATACCAAGAACGAGCCCAAACCCTCAATTCAGAGCCGAAGGATCCTAAACTAGTGAAATGAGATAGGAACTAATCAATACAAGCTCACAAAATTGAATTCTAACTATTTAAGCAATTTTCCAATCATTAACTCACCCACATGCCCGGTTTCCAAAATTGTTCGAAAGAAGTTGTTCTATATAACCTAAGGATCAATAATATACCATTTCTAGTTCATTGCATAACAAATTTCGTGGTAAAATAAAAGTGTTATTAAAACCCTTGGTCTAGATCTAACCGCTTGATTTCTTCACATCTCTAGGTGTTAATCTACCCAAAACTCGAGGGTTAAACTTAGAAATAAGGGGGATGAACTTACCTCAAGATACTATGTGAAAATCCCTTCTTAAGAGATCCAAAATCGCTCAATACCCATGTGCCAAATGGTCAAAAATGGCTGGAGCTCGAATTAAATGAAGCTTACTGCCACAGCAGTTTTCGCTTTTGCGGTGCCGCTTCTGAAAGAAAATGTTCGTACCTACGGAACATGCAAAGAGTAGCTGGGACCGCTTCTGCGGTCTTTTGGCCGCTTCTGCGGTTTTGCCTGGCCTTCCCCTGGGCCGCATCTGCCACAGATGGACCGTACCTTGTCACGACCCAAACCCGATCGTGATGGCGCCCAACCCAAAAGCTAGGCAAGCCTGACCAACAATCGCTCCTAATTCAACAATAAATCTCAAAAAAAAAACCAAAAATTCAAGGAGAATATATTAATTTTAGAATAATACTCCAATATTTGTAGAAGAATAATACTGAGAAATACAAAGTCTGATAAAAATGCTCCCAAAAGATCTGGGGTCACGAGTTTAGAGCCTCTAAACAGAACTAGATAACAATATCTGAATGAAATATTCAAGTCTAGAAATGTATATATATAGATAAAACTGAAATAGGAAGAGTAGTCAGGTCCTGCGAACGTCAAGCGGCTATCTCAAGGACTGCTTAGCTAAGCCTCCGGTGTACCTGAATCTGCACACAAGGTGCAGGGAGTAGGGGTGAGTACTACCAACTCAGTGAGTAATAAGCATAGAAAATGTCTGAAGATAAGAAATCCACGAAATGCCACAAAGTAAAGCTAAAACTAATAGTCTGACACCTTAACTATGAAACAACAGCAAAGCAATATCAAATATAATAGTCAAGTATAATGCAAGGATGCAATGCAATGCACATGAACACGCTGTGGCGTACAATCCGATCCATTTACGTCGACGACGCTCACTGGGGGGGTGTACAGACTCCGGAGGGGCTCCTTCAGCCCAAGCGCAATATAATCATAACATTCGCTGTGGCGTGCAGCCCGATCCATACTCAGTCCACAATATGCATATGAGTCACATAACAGTTTCAATTTACTTTCCCATTTTCCAATTCATTAATAAGAATATATATTAGTTATTTACTTCAAGAAAAGTGAATTAGCATTTTATAACAGTGATTTAACACAGGACTGAGATCAATGCTTATAGAAATCATGCTATCACAATGATAATCATCCTCTAAGGATACTACAGGTCGGCACAAGGCACCAAACATGGCATTAAGCCCAGATATATTCGACACAGGGTGCGTATCAATCGCCAAAATAGAATTATTCTTGTTCGAGATGGACCAAGTCACAATCCCCATTCATAACAAATCCCGCACCTGCCATGGGATGCGAGTCACGCCCTAAATAGCGTCACAATGTGATAAGCCGGGTTTTCAAAACCTCAGGCCATCATATACACCAACTACTCACCTCTAACCGGCCGTAGAATGGTCTGCAATGCCTTTTCCTTTCATATCGGCATCCTCGCGCTTCGAATCTAGTCAAAATCACAACGAATACATAAATATGGGTTAAAGAAACATACCCCAATCAAAAATACTCGAAAAGTATTAAAATTCACGAAGTTGGTAAAACCCGAGCCCCGGGCCCACTTCTCAAAAAATTCCGAAAATCATACCAACAGATTCCTCGTCTCGCCACGAGTCCGTACATATAAAGTTTATCGAAAACGGAGCTAAAATTGCCTTTCAAATCCTAAAATTTCGTTTTCAAGAACAAAGCCCTAGTTCTTCACAATTTCTCCAAGCAACACCCGTTAAAAATCCTCTACAAATCGCTCAAAAACCTCTATTGGCGGAGTAAAAATGGTGGAAATATTATGAGGGCCGCGACTGAAATTTTAACCCTTAACTGTTCTGCCGAGATGTCTCCTTCTATGCGATCACATCAGTCCAATTGCGATCGCATAGGCTAAAAAAATTCCGGGCCCTGAAATCCTCTTATGCGATCGCATCAGTCACCATTGCGATCACATTGAACAAGTTTCTCTAACTATGCGATCGCACACTCCTTCACGCGATTGCATAGAGCAAAAATACCACCCCCTCCGAACCTTCTATGCGATCGCATAGAGTAAAATTCTCTGCAATATTTCTGCTGCATTAAACATGCTAAAATTCCCCGTTGGCCATTCGAATTCACCCCGAGGCCCTCGGGACCTCAACCAAATGTACAGATATNTGCATAGATATGTTCTATTACTTCATTCAAACTTGCTCGTAACATAAAAACACCATCATAAACATCAAAATCATCGAATTACCACGGATTCAAGACTAAGTTAAACTAAAACTTCCGAAACTTGCATTTGATCTAAAACTCGACCTAAACACCTCCGAATGATCTAAAACTTTGCACGCATATCCAAAATTACCTAACGGAGCTACTGCAACTCTCGGAATTCCATTCCGACCCTCGGATCACAATCTCACTTATCAACCGAAATTCACCAAAATCCAACCTTAGCCAATTCAAGCCTATTTCTACACCGGACCTCCAAATTCAATTCCGATTGTTTTCCTAAGTCATAAATCATCCCCCGAAACTAGTCGAATCATCAGAAGTTCATTCCGAGCCTTCTAACTCATAAGTCAACATTCAGTTGACTTTTGCAAACTAACCTTCTCAATAAGAGACCAATTGCCTCATTTCTTACCAAACTTTATCCGAATTATTTCAGATTCTCCAAATACATATAATGAAACATATAGAAGCATAAAACGGGAAAAACAGGCGGTAACTCCTGCAACGACGAGTCGGGTCGTTACATCCTCCCCAACTTAAACAAACGCTCGTCCTCGAGCAGGTCAAGAAACATACCTGGAGTCTCAAACAAGTGAGGATATCTTCTCCGCATCTCCTACTCGATCTCCCAAGTGGCTTCCTCCACTGGCCGACCTATCCACTGTACCTTCACCGAAGCTATCTCCTTAGATCTCAACTTTCGAACCTGACGACCTAAAATAGCCACCGGCTCCACATCGTAGTTCAAGTCCTCATCCAACTGGATCGTGCTAAAGTCTAATACACGAGATGGGTCCTCGACATACTTTCGGAGCATAGAAACATGGAAAACCGGATGAACTCCCAACAAGCTAGGTGGAAAAGCAAGCATATAGGCCACCTCCCCAATCTTTCTAAGTATTTCAAAAGGTCCAATGAACCGTGGACTCAGCTTCCCTTTCTTTCCAAACCTCATAATGCCTTTCATAGGCGAAACCTTCAACAAGACCTTCTCGCCCACTGCATAAGATACATCTCGAACCTTCCGGTCCGCATAGCTCTTCTG
>MU766148.1:3538-13665 GCA_026770625.1 Nicotiana glauca | reverse complement strand
ATAAATCATCCCCCAAAACTAGTCGAATCATTAGAAATTCATTCCGAGCCTTTTAACTCTTAAGTCAACATTCAGTTGACTTTTCCAAACTAATATTCTCAATAGGAGACCAATTGCCTCATTTCTAACCAAACTTTATCCGAATTACTTCAGATTCTCTAAATACATATAATGAAACATATAGAAGCATAAAACGGGGAAAATGGGGCGGTAACTCCCGCAACGACGAGTCGGGTCGTTACACACCTGTGGTCTCGCACCTGTGGTCCACCAACCGTAGGTGCAGTTATGACAAAAGCAGCAGCTTTAGCCCTTTTAAAAATTTTCTACTTCACTCGAACCTCGTCCGATTGACGCTCAGGGCTGTCGGGCCCCTCCCGAACATACCAACAAGTCTGAAATCATGAAATGGACCTACTCGAACATTTGGAACGCTCAAAAATATGCTAAATCTAAAAATCACCCCCTAAAACCAATTGAATCAAATTTATGAACTTCAAGTTCTTACTTTCCCTCTAATGGGACAAAACACCCTTAAACTACTCGAATTGATACCCCATTTTGCGGTCAAGTCTTAAATATTATATCGGACCTGTGCTAGGTTTTAGAACCAACATACGAGACCAATACCAACGTGATTAATCATTAATTAGTTTCTTTAAATCCATAGAATTTCAGTTTAACAATTTCAAATAAAAATTCATTACTCAGGCTAGGGACTTCAAAATTTGATTTTGGGCATACGCACTGGTCCCATATTTTCTTGTGTACCCTTCGGAACCATCAAAACATGAATACAGACACGTTTGCCCAAAATGTTGACCAAAGTTAAACTTAGCCTTTTAAGAAAATCCTAAAAAGTCAAATGTGCATATTTCAATCCAAACTCTTCTAAATCCCGAATCAACCATCCCTGTAGGTCGTAAATTCGTTAAAGCAAGCACGAAGAGTTTTATTTGGGGGAACGGGGTTCTATAGAGGCAAACGACCAGTTGGGTCGTTACATCCTCCACCTCTTAAACAAATGTTCGTCCTCGAACGGATATAGGGAAGTACCTGAAGTGTTGAATAAATGAGGTTATCTACTTCACATGTCCTCCTCGGACTCCCAGGTCGCCTTCTCGACTGGTTAGCCCTTCCACTGGACCCTCACTTCAGAAATCCTCTTGGATCTCAACTGGTGATCCTGTCTATCAATAATGGGAACTGTCTCATCCATATAACCATAGCTCTTATCCAGCTGAATAGTACTGAAGTCTAACACATAGGATAGGTCGGGATGATACTTCCGAAGCATCGATACATGAAAAAATGGATGAACTCCTGATAAACTGGGGGGTAAAGCAAGCTCATTAGAAACCTCCCCAACTCGTCTCAACACCTCAAAGGGGCCAATAAACCTTGGGCTCAGCTTGTCCTTCTTCCTGAACCTCATAATACCCTTCATTAGTGAGACTTTCAAGACAACCTTCTCGCCAACCATAAATGATACATCACATATCCTCTGATCCTCATAACTCTTCTGTCTGGATTGAGACATGCGAAGACTCTGCTGAATCAACCTCACCTTGTCCAAGGCATCTTGCACCAAATCTGTACCGTATAACTTAGCCTCGACTCAAACCACTCGATAGGAGAACGATATCGCCGACCGTGCAAGGCCTCAGAATGGGCCATCTCAATGCTGGACTGGTAGTTGTTATTTTACGTAAACTCCGACAGGGGTAAGAACTGGTCCCACTACCCCTCAAAGTCAATCATACAGGATTTAAGCATATCCTCCAGAATCTGAATCGTCCGTTCGGACTGTCCGTCGGTCTGAGGATGGAATGATGTGCTAAGCTCTATGCGGGTCCCCAACTCACTCTGAACAGCTCTCCAGAAATGGGAAGTGAACTGAGGGCCTCTGTATGATATGATGGAAACAGGCACACTGTGCAACCGGACTATCTCCCAAATGTAAATCTGAGCATACCTCTCTGCTGTATAAGTAGTCGCCACTGGAATGAAGTGGGCCGACTTGGTCATCCTATCAACAATGACCCATACTGAATCAAACTTCCACAAGGTCCACGGCAACACAACTACGAAATCCATGGTAATGCGCTCCCACTTCCACTTTGGTATAGGCATCTGCTGAAGTAGGCCACCCGGCCTCTAATGTTCGTACTTGACCTTCTGGCAATTCAAATACCTAACCACGTACTCCACCATGTCTTTCTTCATCCTCTGCCACCAATAATGCTACCTCAAATTGTGATACATCTTCGTAGCTCTTAGATGGATGGAATACCACAAACGTTGTGCCTCCTCTAGTATCCTCTCCCTCAGGCCATAAACATTAGGAACACATAGACAACCCTGGAGCCACAAAACACCATCCCCGCCAATAGAAACCTCCTTGGTGCCACCCTGAAGCACCTTCTCTTTGAGAACTGCCAGATGTGGATCATCAAACTGCGGGCCTTTATCTCCCCCAACAATGAAGACTGAGCCACCATACATGCAAGAACCTATCTGGGCTCCGAAATGTCCAACCTCACTGGTCTGTTAGCCAAGGACTGAACGTCCCAAGCTAGTGGTCTCTCCTCTGCTGGAAGGAATGCCAAGCTACTCCTACTCTCTGCCTTCCTGCTTAAGGCATCCGCGACCACGTTCGCCTTGCCTGGATGATAAAAAAATGGTGATGTCATAATCCTTCAGCAACTCAAGCCACCTGCGCCGCCTCAAATTAAGATCCATCTGCTTGAACAAATGCTGCAAGCTGCGATGATTAGTATAAACCTCGCATGATGCCCAATACAGGTAGTGCCTCCATATCTCAAGAGCATGAACAATCGCTGCCAACTCCAGATCATGCACAGGATAATTTTTCTCATTAATCTTCAGGTGATGGGAGGCATATGCAATAACTCACCCCTCCTTCATCAATACACAACCTAAGTCAACACGTGAAGCGTTACAATATACCATATACATCCTTGAATCGGAAGGCAACACAAGAACTGGTGCTGTAGTCAAGGTTGTCTTGAGCTTCTGAAAGCCCGCCTCACAATCATCGGACCAATAAAAAGGAGCACCCTTCTGGGTCAATCTAGTTAGAGGTGATGCAATAGATGAAAAGCCCTACACAAACCGCTTGTAATAACCTACTAACCCCAGGAAATTCTTGATCTCAGTCACTAAAGTAGGGCGTGGCCAACTCTGAACTACCTCAATATTCTTGGGATCCACCTTAATTCCCTCTCCTGACACAATATGTCCCAATAATGCCACTGAATCTAGCCAAAACTCACACCTGAAGAACTTAGCATATAGCTTCTTCTCTTGCAAGGTCTAAAGCAGTACTCTTAGATGTTGCTCGTGCTCCCCCAGGCTATGTGAGTATATCAAGATGTCATGAATGAAGACGATAAGGAAGGAATCAATATAAGGACTGAACACCCTGTTCATCAAGTCCATGAATGTCGCCGTTGCATTAGTCAAGCCGAAGGACATTACCAGAAACTCATAATGGCCATATCTAGTCCGGAATGCAGTCTTTGGGACATCCGAGTCCCGAATCTTCAACTGATGGTAACCCGACCTTAAGTATATCTTACATAACACCCTAGCACCGTGCAACTGGTCGAACGAATCATCAATACGTGGCAATGGATACTTATTCTTGATGGTGACTTTATTCAATTGGCGGTAATCAATGCACATCCGCATAGTCCCGTCCTTTTTCTTCACAAATAACACTGGGGCACCCCAAGGTGATACACTAGGCCTAACAAACCCCTTTGCTGACAACTCCTCAAGCTGTTCCTTCAACTCTTATCAAACCTCCTTTTTCTTACTACACCTCGTGAAGGGTATAATAAAGGGAGTTATTTCCAACTTGAAGTGACAATCGAAAGGGATTTATTTATAGATTCAGAGTCGCAATTTGGGAGATTTATGGTGTCCCAAGTCACTTGTGCAAAGCCCGAATCGAGAAAAAGAATGACTCTATTATATAATCTGCGAACCAGAAATCCGGGTAAGGAATTCTGTTAACCCGGAAGAAGGTGTTAGGAACTCCCAAGTTCCATGGTTCGAGCATGGTCGCTTTGATCCTACTTGGCTCATTAAATATTTAATTACTGATTTTAAACCTATGTGCATTTGTTTCTTTCACCGCTTTTAATTAGAAAATTATCTTGAGATGGGTCACGCGTACCTATACCCGCTCGTTTGGTGCGTCAAAAATTATGTCACGTGAACGTATCCACAATCAATAACACTTAATTATTATTAAGAGTGTTTGGGCCAAAGTTGCGCAAACGCGTACTCTGGTTTTATTTTTTGAAATGTAGTTGTGTTACGCGAACACATACGCAACCACACTTGGTATTTTAATTGGCCTTAAAGAATATTCTATGAAATATTTAATTATTATTATTTATCCTACGAAATTACTAGAAGGCCATATGTGATTTTAATGAACTTACGTGAACTAAAAATAATTAAAAGCTTGTAACCTATTTTATTATTAAGAAAATATTGAACGAAGTTACGCGAACGCATACTCCAAATTAGTTTAGGATTATGGTCACGTTACGTGAATGTATACGCAACCACAATCGTGTTTTAAACGGCCCTAAAAGCTTGCTACGAATATTAATTTTTATAAACCATTACTGAACTAATTCCATTTTCAGTTCAACAATGCATGCGAAACTCAATTCAAGAAACTAACTTAACATGCACACGCTAGTTCATTTCAATCACAGCAAAGGCAAAAAAATAGAGAAACGATCATTCATCTAAATCAAACTTACTGGACACGTAGACTATTGCTTACTTTATTTTGGGCCAACCAAATAAACCTAACACCAGCCTTAGACGCAAAATAAACTCGCTAGAAACACTTTCAAAAATCACAAATCAAGCCTTAAACCAAGCAAACACTTTTCCTAGATAGTTATAAGAACTGGCGGGAGTATGGAGTTCACTACAGCCAGTAAATCTATTTACTTATCTTGAACAAAATCACATGGGAAAACTTTCAATAATCATAAATCCTTCATGTCTATCAAACAGGAGATTGACAAATTTAACCAAAGTTAATGAGACATAACAAATAACAGAAGGAATCATTTAGTCATATGTTCGAAAGCTCAAAAAAAGAAAAAACTCATATGTCATAAATCATATCTCAAGTCAGAACACCTTTTCACCCTTAGCTATTTTAAGCGACTAACAAAAGAGGATGAAGCTGGACGAATTCAGCTTCTCAATATATTCATCAAAACTTGATTATAGTAGTATTGTGACTAACAAAATATTCTAACAACATAAGCTCTAAAACATCATTTTTCGATATTAGAAGTGATAGTCAGTTCCAATAACAGTAGACTCTAGGAATTTAAACAAGCAAAAATCAATATATACTACATCACAATCCTATTGCACTATTAGTATAAGATTCAAAAATACACTAAGAAAGGATCTAGGAGTAGAGAACATTTGATAATACAATCTTCATTAACTTCAAAAAAATACCTCATGAACCATGGTATATGTTTTAAAGTCAAAGTTGTGTACCTGAAGGTTGAAACAAAGAAGGAAACAGTGAGAGATCAATAGAGTAACAACAAAATTATCCCAGCAACAGCGCAATGCAGATTGAGCAGTAATTCAGTAGAAATCAATTTGAACCCATCAATGAAATAGCATTTTTTGAAACAAGAGATCCACACCAGCCTTTACAATGCTTCAAATTTGACTTATTCTAACCCGGATTCAGCTATGAACACCACACGAAACTACCCCCAACCTCAAATGAATCAAGACATATTTCAGCAATCAACCTTCAAGAGTTATGTAAAAATAATTTGATGTAACAGGGATTATTTGAATCTCCTAGCCGTATGAAGTTTTGAGCATTTGCTCTTGAAAATCTTTCTAGATCTCTGCCAAAATCCCTAGGCTCTAAACCTCAAGCTCTCAAGTTTTCAGGCTCCCCCCCCCCACCCTTCCCTTTTTTTAATTATATAAATCCTACAATTAAAATCATAAATAATCTAAATAAAAAATTAGACTAATTATCTAATTTACAAAATTATAAAAGTTACCTAATGCTATATTAAAAAGAAAAATCAATAATCTGAAGATTAAAAGGTAAAAACGAGCTATTTCTGTGATTTTCATTTTTATAAAACTAATTAATTCCCCCAAAAATGCAAAAAGATACGTAAATACGATTCATGGTAATTTTTGGTATTTTCATGATTTTTAATGGAAACTAAATGTGCCCAAAATGTAAATAATTAATAAAATCTATGAAAATTTTCAAATACTAGGAAAATTTATTTTTCTTGAATTTATGGGAGTAATTCATATAGGGCAAAATCAAGTGCTCACATCTGCCCCTCTTTGCTCGGAAACACAAAAAGTTTTCGCGCAAAGATAAGTGAGTGGATACGAGCGATTTTTGCCCGTTTGAATACTCCGTCTGAAGCATTTTTGAAAGATTTGACCGCGCCCTACTTCTGAGGTTGCCTACATATCCTTGGCTAAAAAGGAATCACGTTAGTGTAGTTCGGGAAGGTCCGGTAGCTGGGACTACTATGAAGTTGTGGTTTCACTGTTGTTGCTTCTGTTGCTACTGCTTACTCAGCCTCCTTATTAAACCGTGTCAAAATAAAAGAAGCTAGAATAAGCTATGATCTATGAATCACAAAAGTCATATATGTGTCTTCAAACTTGCTCTTGTGGTTCTTGCTGCTTTGTTGACTCGTATTCTCCTGGTGGAATTCTTTTGTTGTTGCATTGAATTGTGATCTGAGATGTTTTGCCCCTTCTCTGAGTGATGCTTGACTGCTGAAATTTGAAATATATGCCTCTATTCTCGTGGTGGGCTCCTGATTGCTGACATTTGAAATATATTCCCTTGTTCTCCAGGTGGGCGCCTGATTGCTGACACTTTAAATGTATTCTCTTGTTCTCCAGTTGGGCGCCTGATTGTTGAACTTGAAATGTATTCCCTTGTTCTCCGGGTGGGTGCCTGATTGCTGAATCTGAAATGTATTCCCTTATTCCCCAAGTGGGCGCCGGATTGCTGAACTTGAAATGTATTCCCTTGTTCTCTAGGTGGGCGCGTGATTGCTGAACTAGAAATGTATTCCCTTGTTCTCCAGGTGGGCACCTGATTGCTAAACTTGAGATGTATTCCCTTGTTCTATAGGTGGGTGCCTGATTGTTGAACTTGAAGTGTATTCCCTTGTTCTCTAGGTGGGCTCCTAATTGCTGAACTTGAAATGTATTCCCTTGTTCTCCAGGTGGGCGCCTGATTGCTGAACTTTAAATGTATTCCCTTGTTCTCTAGGCAGGCTCCTGATTGCTAAAACTTGAAATAAATGCCTCTATTCTTCAGGCGGACTCCTGATTGCTAGAACTTGAAATAAATATCTATGTTCTCCAGGCGGGCTCCTGATTGCTAGAAGTTGAAATAAATGCCTATGTTCTCTAGGCAGGCTCCTGATTGCTAGAACTTGAAATAAATGCCTCTGTTCTCCAGGCAGGCTCCTGATTGCTAAAACTTGAAATAAATGCCTCTGTCCTCCAGGCGGGCTCCTGATTGCTAAAACTTGACATAAATGCCTCTGTTCTCCAGGCGGGCTCCTTATTGCTAAAACTTTAAATAAATGCCCTTTGTTCTGCAGGCAGGCTCCTGATTGCTAGAACTTGAAAATAAATGTCTCTGTTCTCCAGGCGGGCTCCTGATTACTAGAACTTGAAATAAATGCATTTGTTCTCCAGGAGGGCTCCTGATTGCTAGAACTTGAAATAAATGCCTCTGTTCTCCTGACGGGCTCCTGATTCCTAGAACTTGATATAAGTGCCTCTGTTCTTCAGGCGGGTTCCTGATTGCTACAACTTGATATAAATGCCTATGTTCTCCAGGTGGGCTCCTGATTGCTAAAACTTGAAATAAACACCTCTGTTCTCCAGGCGGGCTCCTGATTGCTAAAACTTGAAATAAATACCTCTGTTCTTCAGGCGGGCTCCTAATTGCTAGAACTTGAAATAAATGCCTCTGTTCTCCAGGCGGGCTCCTGTTTGCTAGAGCTTGAAATAAATGTCTATGTTCTCCAGGCAGGCTCCTGATTGCTAAAACTTGAAATAAATGCCTTTGTTCTCCAGGCGGGCTCCTGATTGCTAAAACTTGAAATAAATGCCTTTGTTCTCCAGGCGGGCTCCTGATTGCTAAAACTTGAAATAAATGCCTCCGTTCTCCAGGCGGGCTGCTGAATGCTAAAACTTGAAATAAATGCCTCTGTTCTCCAGGTGGGTTCCTAATTGCTAGAACTTGAAATAAATGCCTATGTTCTCCAGGCGGGCTCCAAAGATTGCTAGAACTTGAAATAAATGCCTCTATTCTCCAGGCGGACTCCTGATTGCTAGAACTTGAAATAAATGCCTCTATTCTCCAGGACGGCTCCTGATTGCTAAAACTTGAAATAAATGCCTCTGTTCTCCAGGCGGGCTCCTGATTTCAACAAAAATAGACAAACAAAGAAAATTTTCTGCCCCGGTTTGATGGCTGGGCACAGATGTGAGTGTTAAACTAAACTACTATAATAATATGAAAGCTAAGTTCTATTCTCCAGGGAGGTCCTGACAACTCCTAACAATTACGAACCTAAGTTATATCTTCTAAAGGTATTACTCCCACTACATTTGTTATCTAAGAGGTCTTAACTACTCCCCATTATCTAGGAGGTGCCCAAAGGTGCAGGAGGAATAATCAGGAAACGAGCAAATAGAGATGATACATATGAATAGGTTGACTCAGGTACTTCTTTCCTTTGTCCATTCGAGGACGAACGGTTGTTTTAGAGGTGGAGGATGTGACGACCCAAAGGGGTCATCACCTGTTTCATCATTCGTTCCGTGCTTTCGAGGCCTTGAAAACCTCACTTTTATTTGCCTCAATTTGCGTGCGCAGTCCGGGCTTGTAGCGGGAAGGCTTAAATATGAATTATGTGTGAAAAATGATAAATTTTGATATTAATATGGTCAAAGTTGACTTCGATCAATATTTTTGGTAAACGGACTCATACCCGGACCCGTGATTTGATGATCCCGGAGGGTCCGTAGAAAAATATGGAACTTGAGCGTATGCCTAGAATCGAATTCTGAGGTCCAGGCCTGAGGAATGAATTTTTTAGGTGAAATTGTTTTTGAAATTTTTTAAGTAAAATGAAAATGAAATTTTATCAGAAAGTGATGGTATCGGGCTCGTATTTTGGTTTCGATGCCTGGTACAAGTCTTATATATTGTTTAAGCGCTTTCAGTGAAGTTTGGTCAAAATCGGACGTCGTTTGACGTGTTTCGGACTATGAGTTCCAAGTTTGAAAGAATATGAAGATTAGAAGAAAAATCGTGAGTTTTGAGGCTCGATTCTATGTATATGATGTTATTTTGGCGATTTGATCACACGGATAAGTCCGTAGGATATTTTTGAGGTTGTGTGCATGTTTGGTTTGGAGCCTTGAGGGCTCGGGTGAGTTTTGGATAGGAATCGGATTCCATTTTCTCATTTTTGAAAATCTGGTATGCTGGCTTCTGTGATTTTCGCAAATGCGAAGTTGAGACTCGCAATATCGAGTTTGCAAATGTGAACATTTAATCAAAAATGCAAAGCTGGGGAGTTTTGCATAGGATCGCAAATGCAAACTAGGGAATTTCCGGGCACTGTCGCAAATGCGATGGCTTGGCTCGCAAATGCGAGGGGTGGCCTATCGCAAATACGATCTTTTTCTCGCAAATGCAAAAACTGGCCATGTGATAAGGGTTCGCAAATGCGAACCTCAACTTCGCAATTCCCATATTTGGTCGGGATTCGCAATTGCGACATCAGAGACCTGCATTTTTTCATACTTAGTCAAATTTTCACCTCATTTCTTCATTCTTTCAACTCAAACACTCCATGAGCGATTTTCCAAGAAAACTTTCTTCTCCAATCCATTTGTAAGTTGATTTTCACTTAATTTCTTCAATCTTTAACATCATTTATCATGTTTTCATCTTAAAAATCAAGGTTTTCATGGGTGAAAATGGGGATTTTGGGTAGAACCTAGGTTTTCTTAAAATT
>MU766137.1:16143-37980 GCA_026770625.1 Nicotiana glauca | reverse complement strand
TCTCTTAAAATAAGATAGCACTTCACAAATAAATATATAAAAATTATATACATAAATATACATTTTGAATTAAAGTGATACATGATATACATGAGTATAAAAGATGTATACATCAATACATCTTGATTTGGGTGGCATTGAGATATGCAACAGCTTTTCAAAATATGGAGTGAAGAAGATAAATATTGTAAAGGAAAAATGAAGGTGGACAAAAAAAAAGTATTTTCCGTGACTAGTGAATGTGTTAACTTATTAGATGTTGAACTTAATTTCTATAATGTGCCACTAATTAAAAAAAGTGCTCTTTTTGGAATAAACAATAAATTATGCTATTTTTATAAATAATAGTTAAAAAAGAATAAGCATGTAAAAAACTCAAAAAAAAAAAAAAGGAAAAAACAGGCCATAAGATATCATTGCACTCTATTCGTTGAAAATCAGCAGTTAGGGACTTCATGGGTCAAATTCACCCAACGGCTCTCTTGAGCCAATATACATGGACAGGATGTTAACAGTTCAGAAACCATAAATGACCTGTGACGCTTTTCCATGCCATTCTTCATCCCGTAAAAAAAAAATAGAAATTCACGAAATAAATTGATATTAAAATCAACATTTCTCATACTTAAGTATGCACGTAAAACAATTGCTTGCACTTTTTGCATCACTTTTTTTTCACATTGATATTCCAGAATTTATTGCGAGCAGCCTTACGGCGATAGTTGTGAGTGAAACAATGTTATGCTTGATAAGTATAAGGTACAATTACAGTAGGATATTTATAATACAAACAAGCACAAGAATAGGACTGATCTATCTTAAGATAAATACAAAAGATATTCATTAAATAAATATATTATCTCCCCCCCCCTCCCAAGCGATGTGTGGGTAGAAAGGACGCAGAGCTGTCACGTAGAAGCATCAACCTTGGAGATGGGAGAGGCTTGGTTAACAAATCAGCAAGTTGATCAGTAGTATTGACGTATTGAACTTGCAAATTACCCGAAGCAACCTTCTCACAAACAAAATAAATATCAATTTCAATGTGCTTCGTGCGAGCATGTTGAACTGGATTATGAGATAAGTAAATGCTATTAACATTATCACAATTGATAGTAGCAAGTGATGAAAGTGATGTGAAGATCTTTAAGGAGAGAATGCATCCAAGTAATTTCAGTAGCGGCATGTGCAACAAAGCGATATTCAGCCTCAGCACTTGAGCGAAATACAACACTTTGCTTCTTAGAAGACCATGAAATAAGATTTGCTCCAAGAAATAGACAGTATGCCGAGGTAGAACGGCGGGTGGAAGGACAGCCAGCCCAGTCTGCATCACTGTAACATGTAAGATGATCGAGAGAACCACCAGGAAAGAACAATCCATGAGATAGCGAGCCATTCAAATAATGCAATATGCGTTTCACATCTGTGTAGTGAACTTCTAAAGGAGAGTGCATAAATTGAGACACTTGATTGACTGTAAATGCAATATCTGGACGAGTGAAAGTAAGATATTGAAGTCCTCCAACAACACTCCTATAAAGAGTGGGATTAGAAAAAAGAGGAGAGTCGGATGTATGTACTGATGCTTTTGAAGAAAGAGGTGTAGAGACAGGTTTTGAGAACAAAAGATTTGCACGACTAAGAAGATCTTGAATATATTTGGACTGACACAGAAAATAACCACCATCACGAGTCGTGATCGAAACACCAAGAAAATAATTAATAAGCTCTAAGTCATTCATAGCAAATTCAGACTTAAAGAGTGTGGATCAGAGAATGAAGTAAAGAAGTAGATGAAGCAGTAAGAAAAAATGTCATCGACATATAGAAGCAAAATAGCAATGTCCTTTTTAGACTTATAAACAAAAAGAGAATAGTTAGACATACTATTTCTAAAACCAACTTGGAGCAAGAATGTGGTAGAACGATGGACCATGCCCTAGGAGCTTGTTTTAAGCCATAAAGGGCTTTGTTCAATTGACAAACATGATTAGGAAAGTTTGGGTGAACAAAACCAATAGGCTGTTTCATGGATACCAGTTCATTAAGAGTTCCATGCAAAAAGGCATTCTTAACATCCAGTTGATGAATTAGCCACCCTTTAGAGGCCGCTAAAGCAAGAACAGTACGAATAGTGACTGGTTTCACCACAGGACTAAATGTTTGATCATAATCTAGCCCATGTTGTTAATTATACCCTTGCGCTACCAAGTGAGCTTCAAACCATTCAATTGACCATCTGAACGTTGTTTTACTCTGTATATCCAACGACAACTAATAACATTAGCATTCGGAGGAGGCAACACTAACTGCCACGTATTGTTGGTCATGAGGGCATTATATTCTTCAGCCATGGCTTTTCTCCAGTTAGGATCCTTATTAGCTTCCTTGAATGAAATAGGCTCGGGAGGAATGGATGGGATGTCTTTATTAGATATTTCTCGAGATAAGAGAGAAGGAAGAACCGGAGGATTAAGGTTTCCTGTTTGAGAACGAGTAACCATATGATGAATTTTGGAAGAGTAGGAATTATATGAGAAGAGTGACATAGTATCGGAGGAGATAATAGAGGGGAACGTATGGTAGGAGAAGTAGAATGATATGGAACATCAATGTTTAAAAAGGGATAAGGACCAACATGTGTATTAGTGGTTTCACAAGTGGAAGAAGGTAAGAGAGGAGAAGATGTAGTTCGAACATTAGAGGGATACGGACTTACAAGTCTACTATGTATAGGAGAAGTAGAAGACTCTACATTTTGAAATTTATAAGTAATATTACGTAAGAATGAATTATATCTAATTGGAGACAAATATGAAGAAGTCAAAGCTGATGAGGAATCAACATTGAAAGGTGGATAAAATTGTGAACAAGTAGGAGAAGTCCTAGAATCCAGTGGTGGTGAAACTTGAGAAATATTCTTACGTAAATTAGTTGGAGATAAATTAGGAATTTGATTAAAAGGTGGAGAAATATTCTTAAGCAAATTAGTAGGAGATACATTAGGAATCTGATTAGAAGTAGGAGAAATATTGTCAAGAAGATTAGTTGGAGTTAAACTAGAAATTTGATTAGAAGCTGGAGTATTTTGCATATGAGATAAAGGGAGAGTCCTAGGGGATGAAGCGAACGAATGAGATACAGTAGGTAGCAGAGGTTGGAAGGTAAACTCTGTTGGATATTTGAATAAAATATTTGAAACACAAGAAGAAGAAGTTGGTTGTAAAAGAGTAAGATACAGAAAGGATTCCTCGTCAAATTGAACATGTCGAGAAATGTTAACTTTATTTGTTAATGGATCAAGACACTGAAATCTTTTATAATTTAACGGATAACCAAGAAAAGTACAATGTTTAGAATGAGTACTTAACTTGTTACAAGAATAATCACTAAGATTCGGATAACATGAGCATCCAAATACACGTAAATGGTCATAGGTAGCAGGCTTGCCACAGAGAACTTCAAATGGAGTTTTAAATTGAAGTTTAGGAGAGGGAAGTATATTCAAGAGATGAATAGAAGTTTGAAGAGCTTCAACCCAAAATTTAGGAGAAAGAGAGGCCTGAAATAGAAGGGTATGAATCATATTTGCAATAGTGCGATGCATCAGTTCAACCTTGCTATTTTACTGATGCGTATATGGACATGAGATACACAATGATATTCTACTTTCGTCAAGGAAAGCACGAAACAAAGAAAGTTTAACATATTCAGCACTGCCATCACATTGCAAAGCTTTTATTTTTGTGAAAAATTGAGTTGAGACATAAGAATAAAATAGTTTAAATTTTAAAAAAGCTTCTGATTTACGTTTTAAAGGAAACACCCATAAATTTTTTGAATAATCATCAAGAAAGAGAATATAATAACGAAAGCATGTAAAAGATGCTACGGGAGATGTCCATATATCACTATGTATCAACTCAAATAGGGAAGTCGTGAATGATACCAAATGCAAGTATCGACCAATAAACAGTGATAATTGATGAGGGAGAAGTAGAATTAAGGAAGATAGAAAAGGGAAATGAAGAAGAAGTAGAGAGGTTGAGAGAGTGAGAGATGCAGAATTTTCTGTATATTCAAATCATAATATTTTTGTCTTACATTTCTCCTATTTATATGCCTAATACAATGGATTCAAATAGAAATGAAAAGGAAGAACAAATGAGTTAAACTTCATTCTAACTAACTTTCCCGCCATTCTTTTATTTTGAATTTCTGGTACACAAGGCTAACTACCCATCCATGTGGCATCCTCGTTGGCAGCTGAGGTGGCAAGAGTTCCATCATCTGCTGGAATATGTGTATCAATGCCCCCTCGATGAGCAAAACCCTTGTCCTCAAGGGTGAAGTGAGGAAACCGTGTGCGCAAATCTGAAGCCAACTCCCAAGTTGCTTGAGAAACATCCAAGTCCTTCCATTTGATCAAGCATTGAGCAACAACCTTATTCCCTTTTTTGATGAGTCGTCTTGCCAAAACAGATTTAGGAGAAGGACATAAGGGACTAGCCACATCCAATACAGGAGGGTGCACAATGGTGGAAGGTAAAGAGTAACAAAATTTGAGTTGAGAGATATGAAAGGTAGGGTGAAGCTGAACCTCAGGAGGAAAAATGAGCTTATAGGCCACAACACCTACTCTTTCAACAATAGGATAAGAACCAAAATATTTGGAAGTTACTTGTGATAGGGGGAAAGAGAGAGAGTAGATTGGCAATAAGGTTGAAGCTTAACAAATACCCAATCACCCACCTCAAAAATATGATCAGCCGTGTGGTTATTGGCCTGAGCTTGCATTCTTCACTGGGCTCTGCCTAGATAGAATTTAGCTAACTGGAGTTTGAACTCCCTAACTAACAGGATGTCTTCAATAGTGTCACTAGAGGAGTCCCCAGGGAGATAAGGAAGGTGTATAGGGGGAGGGTAACCATAGAGAAGTTCGAAACGGGTGGTTTGAATGGCAGAATAAGGATTGGAATTGTACCACCATTCAGCTAAGGGCAAGAAGGAACACTAATCCTTAGGAGAATCAGCACAGAAGCAGTGCAAATATGTCTCTAAACACCTATTGAGTACCTTACTCTGGCCATCAGTTTGGAGGTGATAGGCTGTGGAAGTTTGAATAGTAACACCTTGAACTAATAAGAACTCCTTCTAGAAAGAACTTATGAAGATAGAATCTCCATCACTTGTGATAGAAGCTGGGAAGCCATGAAGTTTAAAAATAGAATCCATGAACACAGTTGCCAATGACTAGGCAGTATAAGGATGAGCAAGAGCAATGAAGTGACCATACTTAGTGAGTCGATCAATGATCACCCAAATAACTGTCGTACCTCTAGATTTAGGCAAGCCCTCTATGAAATCCATAGTAATGTCAGTCCAAGGTGTAGCAGGGATAGCCAAAGGTTGTAAGAGACCTGGTTACACAGAAGTGTCATACTTATTTCTTTGGCAAGTATCACAACTATGAATGAAATACAAGATGTCCTTTCTAATGCCCTTCCAATAAAAATAAACCATCACCTTTCTGGTGGTAGCATCAATACCAGAGTGCCCCCCAGAAGGTGTAGAATGCCATAGAGTTAGGATCGTCTTCCGTAAAGCAGCATCATTTCCAACTACTAGCTTACCCTTCCTCCTTAATTGCTCATTGATCCAAATAAATTGTTTGTAAGGGATCAGTATTAAGGAGTCAATAAGAGTTTTAAGCTCAGGATCCTGTTTCCAACTAGCTAATATAGCCTGCAATAAATCAGATTGCACAGAAGAAACCATGAGGGACATTAAGGAAGCACCAACCACACTAGAGAGTGAATCTGCAACAATATTCTCCTTCCCCTTTTTGTACTGGATTTCAAAGTCAAATGGAAGTAACTTAGCTAACCACATAAGTTGGGAGTCAGTATGTAACTTTTGATCCAACAAATACTTCAATGCCCTTTGATCTGTATTCACAATGCAATGTTGTCCAAGGAGATAGTGGGACCACTTAGTAACAGCAAATACAAGAGCAAGTAATTCCCTTTCATAGACAGATAATGCAACATGCCTGGGAGCCAATCCCTTACTAATAAAAGCTATAGGGTGGCCAAGCTGCATTAAAACCGCACCAATGCTAGTTCCACTAGCATCAGTCTCCACCACAAAAGGAATAGAATAATCAGGCAGGGCCAAGATAGGTGCAGTAGTGAGGGCCAATTTTAATGCCTCAAATGCCTGGTAGCAGCATCAGACCATTGAAACTATCCTTCCTTAAAAGTTCAGTCAATGGTTGACTAATAAGACCACAATCCTTAATGAATTTCCTGTAATAACCTGCAAGTCCAAGAAACCCTCTAAGTTGTTTGATGGTAGTGGGGGTAGGCCATTGCTGAACAGCCATGATCTTCTTAGGATCAGTAGAAACTCCTTCACTAGAAATATAATGGCCCGGTATTCCACCTTAGCAACTCCAAAAACACATTTAGAATGTTTGGCTAGGAGACCGTTAGCAACCATAACATCAAAGACCTGTTGTAAGTGAGAAGCATGATGTGATAAACTTTTGTTGTAAATCAATATATCATCAAAGAATACCAGGACAAATTTCCTCAAGAATAGCTGGAATAAGTGGTTCATAAGACATTGAAAGGTAGAAGGGGCATTGATTAAGCCAAATGGCATAACCAAATACTTATGATGACCAAGGTGAGTTTTGAAAGCTGTCTTGGAAATATCCTCTGGGACCATCCTGACCTGATGATAACCTGATCTAAGATCAATCTTAGAGAATATAACTGCCCCTGCTAATTCATCCAGTAGATCATCTATAATAGGAATAGGGAACTTATCCTTGATAATGCATTTATTTAATTCCTTGTAGTCCACACACAACCTCCATGTACCATCCTTTTTCCCCACTAATACCACTGGAGAAGCAAAAGGACTGTTACTATATTGAATCACACCTTGCTGCAACATATCTTGGATCAGCTTTTCAATGATATCTTTCTTCAAGGAGGAATACCTGTAGGGTCTAATATTGATAGGCTTAGTTCCAGGCTGCAAGGGAATACTGTGATCAAATGTACCTCTATGAGGAGGTAAGGTACTAGGTTCTGCAAACACCTGTTGGTACTGTTGAAGGAGATTTTCAATAGCAACAGGAACATGAATTCCTTTGGAAAATTGCAGTGAATTGAACTGATTTCCTGAAGACAGTTCAGGTTCAGCTACCAAAACTTGCAGCATGAAAAGTTGCACTTGGTTCCCCTTCTTCCTGTTGATGGCTTTAGTGCTAGATAATTTGCACTCATCAAAAGCACCCTTAAGCAAATGCAACTTGCCTTGGTAAGTAAATGACATAGTTAGATCAGTGTAGTCCATAGTGACAGGTCCCGATGTTTTCATCCATAAGGCTCCCAGAACTAAATCATATCTGCCCACTAGGAAAACTATCAAATCTGAAGTATAAGAGGTGCCTTGTAACATCCATTGAAAATTCCTTACTACTCAAGATGTTACCTCCATTGAATTGTTGTCAAGACTAACATAGCCAACCTTAGTGGGAACAATGCAGCAACCCAACCTTTTGGCAGACTCACAAACTATAAAATTTTGAGTACTACCTCTATCTAACAAAATTTGCAAGGGCCTCTTATTATTATATCCAGTCACATGAATATTTTGTGCTCCTTGAATTCCACTCAATGCACACAAGGAAATAATAGGAGGATCCCCTTCAATCACAAACCAGTCCTCAGTAGGGGTTTCAACTTCTGTTTTCTTCACTGTATCCTCTGAACCTTCCCTCTCTCCATACTCCAAATCCATCACAAACAATTGTTTAGGAAGGTTGCACTTATGGCCAGGAGAGTATTTGTCATCACAAAAGTAACACAATACTTGTGCCCTCTTGGCCTGCATTTCAGCAGGAGATATAGTCCTTCGAGTTCTAGGTACAACTGGTGCACGAGGAGCAGGTAAAGCCAATTTAGGACTGGCCACAGCAATGGCAGGAGACACCTTAGTCTGCATAGGTTCAAAAACAGATTTCCTCATAGTAAAGGATGATTGACCCCCAGAATTGGACCTTAAAGCTCTAGCATTAGCAGCTAATGTTGCTTCTGTCAATCTAGCTAATCTATATGCCTTAGAGAGGGTCTGTGGTTCATGCATTCTGACCGGATTCACTAATTCCTCCTTGAGTCCTCCTAAGAAGCAAGATATAGCCTGCTGAACAGATAAGTCACATTGAGCTAACAGTCAAGCAAAAGCAAATTGGAATTCTCTCACCGATCCTGTTTGTCTTAGCTGCTTGAGTTCCAGTATTGGATCTGAAACCTCCTCACTAAAGGTTTCAATCAAGGCAGCTAAATATTCATCCCAGTCTGGTACATCAAATGAATCACGACATTTTATATAAGATTGATGCCACTCCAAGGCTTCATCATCTAAATTCATTGCTACTAAACTCACTCTTTAGTTAAGAGGAGTCTTATCAACAGAGTAATATTGCTCGATCTTATATAGCCAATTTTCAAGTTTTCTCCATTAAAACGTGGGAACAGTAGGTTATGAGTTCGATTAGAATTAACACAGTAGGGATTAGGACCTAAAATACCCTGCCCTGATTGCTGTCCTTTATCCCTACCCATTGAAGTAGATGTATTGTCCTTCGATTGTTGATTCAATTGCCAGCCATCGAATGAGTTTTTAAGAGAATTTACCATCTGCAGTAACTCAGCATGCCGCCTATCCATGTCGTCTCGAAGCTCCTACTGTTTTTGAGCCATTTGCTCTCTAAGATCTAGCTGTTGAGCAGCCAAATCCTTATATTGCTCTTGCAAGTCAGTTGGTTGAGCTCCAGTTAATGCATCCACAGCTCTGCGAGGTCCCATTTCTACGAGCTCTGGTACCAATTGATACCAAAATGCAAGTATCGACCAATGAACAGTGATAATTGACGAGGGAGAAGCAGAATTAAGGAAGATAGAAGAGGGAAATGAAGAAGAAGTAGAGAGGTTGAGAGAATGAGAGATGCAGAATTTTCTGTATATTCAAATCATGATGTTTTTGTCTTACATTTCTCCTATTTATATGCCTAATACAATGGATTCAAATATAAATGAAAAGAAAGAACAAATGAGTTAAATTTCATTCTAACTAACTTTCCCGCCATTCTTTTATTTTGAATTTCCGGTATACTAGGCTAACTACCCATCCACGTGGCATCCTCATTGGCAGCTAAGGTGGTAGGAGTTCCATCATCTGCTGGAATATATGTATCACTGAATGATTGAGATTCCACAAAAGGTAATTTATTGTGCTTGCCAAGCTGGCAAGCATTACATAAGAAATCTAATTGTTTGAAAGAACTATAAGAAACTTTATTTTCTCTAACTAATTTAGCAAGAATGGCAAAGCTTGGATGGCCTAATCGTTGATGCCAAAGATTTGGAGAACGTCGCACTGCTGCAAAAGCTCGATGAACCGCACCATAAGAGAAGGAAGACAATGAATAAAGAGGGCCTCTTGGTCTTGAGATCCTTAATAAACAATCAAAAAGGATCAAATTTAATGGTGCAATTATTATCAGTAGTAAATTTATGAACACTCGGCATATTACTTGAGAAATTAGGAAGAAGAAGAATATTTTTAGGAGAAAAAAGGGTAGGAGTAAATATAGTACCATGACCAATGTATGAAATGGGAAGTTGAGTACCATTGTCTACAACAACTCAATCAGTACTATTGTAAGGGAGAACCGAGGATACATTACCGGGATTTGGGGTCATGTGAGAGGAGGCCCCAGTATCAACATACCAGTGTGCATTGCTAGGCATGTAATAAGAATAAGTTGGAGATGATTAAAGATAGAGATAAATGCTTTAGGACCAAGAGATGTACATTCACGAGCTGAATGATTATATTGAAAACAAAGTTGACATTGGACAATAGCATGCATGTGGGAAGAGGGAAAAGAAGAATAAGAAGCAGGCCCGAGAATGGATAGAGATCGAGGGCGAGGAGAGAGATTTGGAGAAAGGGTAGAAAAATTCTTATAAAAACCAGGATTGTTACGACCCCTACCACGACCACTATTTGAGCTCCGACCCCCATTGTTGTTCCTACCACGACCACAACCATGGGGAGTAGAATGTTACTTCACAATAAAAGCAGTAGCAGATAAGTCATGATTAGTGGCAGAGAAATTAGATAATTGAGCCTCATGCAAAAATAGCAGAGAACGCGTCTCTGTAAAAGATGGGAGTGGAATTCTAGTAGAAATGGAAGTACTAACTAGCATGTAATCAGAAGGAAGTCCAGATAAAATTTGAAGAACAAGATCCATTTCGAAAATCGAATTACCAACGGAGTTTAGAGAATCTGCAATTGTTTTAAGCCGATGCACATAGTCATTGATTGAAAGATCACCTTTCTTAAGGTTATGAAATTGAACCTTGAGTTGAAGAGTTCGAGAACTAACTTGGTCACAGAATAGACGCTCAATTTAAAGCCAAGCTTCTCTAGAAGTTAGAGAATGATTGGGACGAAGAATAGCTTGAAGGATTTCTTGAGAAATGGTTGCTTGAATCCAGGACAAGACAATGGAATCAAGTTGAACCCATTGTTGGAAAACAGGATTGAGAATGGAGTTACCATATTCTGTAATAATGGTAGAGGGTAGACAAGAAAAACTTCCATCAATGAAGCCATAAACACCATAACCCTTGAAAACTGGAAAAATGAGTTCCCACCATAACATGTAATTAGTGTAGTCTAGTACAGTAGGAATTAAGTTTTTGATGTTAGATAAAGAAATATCAGTGTTGGACGGGGGAGACATAGAAGATTGATCAGTTTTGATTGGATATGAAGTTGTGGAAATTGAGGAAGAAGAAGAAGTCACCGAGAAGAAAGTGACCTAAGCTCCTGATACCATGAAATAATGTTATGCTTGATAAGTACAAAGTACAATTACAGTAGGATATTTATAATACAAACAAGCACAAGAATATGACTGATCTATCTTAAGATAAATACAAACGATATTCATTAAATAGATATATTATCAGTAAGGAAATTTTAACTCAATGGATGAAATTATGCTAATATTATGCAAACAATTGGAATGATTCGAAGATATCATGATTCTGCCAATAATAGTCACTTCATCCTATCCGTTCTTACAGTCATTCCAAGAATTGAACTTGCTAGAATTTTGAGGATGATTTCTAAATTTAACTTTCTCCATTCTATTCACTACTTGGAAACTAAAAATTTACCGCATTAAACATCATCAAGATGCAAGAATAGACTTGTGCTCTTTGATATAAGGTATTACCTACAGTGTCAAAGTGAAGAAACTTTTTCAATGTACGCGGCGAAATCAGAAGGTCCGATTTTTTGCTAACTAGTTCATTTCAGAAGATCATCTCGAGGCCTTGAGGTTGTGAATTTGTGACTGAGTTTCCTCCCTCGAGGTTCATCGATGCTCGGCCTGAAGCTAATATCAATCAAGGGTAGAGTAAAAATAAGAGTTCCTAAGGCACGCGACTAAGTCTGGCAGAGCCGGCCTGCCCAGAATCTGCATCAGGGTGTCACATCTAGTTGTCTCATCCCTCTACCTTTAAAATCAATGCATTTTGTACTATGTCGTGATTCCCACTCTTTATATAAAGGGGATCCTTACCATTTTGTAGGGCGCCTGTTGTTCCAACTATTTCTACACCAAATAAATAATAACTCTCTCTCTTTTTTCTCTCTAACTTACTCGCTCGAGATTATCACTTTCATTTACTAAATTCATACTTGTTCTTCATTTATTGCTCTCCATAGGCCATAAAGAACCTCTAGCGATTATATTATAACTGTTAGCCCTTCCCCGATTGTCC
This sequence comes from Nicotiana glauca, assembly GCA_026770625.1. Classification (NCBI taxonomy): domain Eukaryota; kingdom Viridiplantae; phylum Streptophyta; class Magnoliopsida; order Solanales; family Solanaceae; genus Nicotiana; species Nicotiana glauca. The sequence continues at coordinate 26,098 of MU766137.1, read as the reverse complement.
CTGATAGCTCAAGCCCAAGCTCAACCATTGACCTCGAGGCCCCTCATCAGTCAGTCCGAGGCCCGAATAGCTAAAACCCCCGGTTCAATTATAGCTCCATTTTAGCCCGCATTTCATCATTTAAATTCAGACATAAGGCATCAACCGCATAACAACTAGCATAAAAGTAGATCATGTATTTATAGAGTCCCATCAACAAATTTAATTGTTATTACCATTTTTACAGTAAACAATTTGGCACCCACTGTGGGGCTAAAAAAATAATACTCCCTCCGTTCCAATTTATGTGAACCTGTTTGACTGGGCACGAAGTTTAAGAAAAAAATAAAAACTTTTGGAATTTGTGGTCCAAAACAAGTTCAGATGGGGCCTAGAGTATTTGTGTGATTATAAAAGCTTCTCATTAAGGGTAAAGTTGTAACTTTAAGCTAAATTGTTACCAAATTTAGAAAGGGTTTATTCTTTTTGGAACGGACCAAAAAGAAAATAGGTTCACATAAACTGGAACAAAGGGAGTAGTGATTATTTTCTTGTTGGTTTCATTACACAATGCAAGTTATCTTTCACACTTTTTCTTGTCCAAGATCTTCGATTTCAGGTCAAAATGTCTGGCTTAGTAAACAAAGTTGAGAACGACAACCTTGAAAACCACAGAGAAAATGGTGTGGCTGTTCCAATTGTTGGCGCGCCACCATAGAACCCCGATAACGCACCTAGACCGATTCCAGCAGACGCGGCTTCACAAGACGCATAGTAAGTCGACGAAACCTCACACACCGACAAGAGCTTACAATATGGCGACTAACATGAAGCCCAAAAAACCCCAGCTCGAGAAGAACGGGAAGTTAGCCTTCATGTTATTTTTGAAATGTTTTAGGCATGATAGCTGGCTATAGCTCAGCTGCAAAGCCACCCGAAAACTCTTATCACAGTAGCACCGGAAGCTACTCCCTCAGCCGAACAAGTACCAGAGAGATTGAGCAATAACGGATCGATAGTCGACCCTGCCATCGTAAAAATGCTCGAGGACCTCACCAAAAAGATCGAATCGGGCAAGAAAATGATAGAAGCCAACAACAAGAATGTCGAAACCTCTAACTTCAGGGTCGACCAAATCCCGGGCGCACCCCCGGTCCTGAGAAGTATGGATTCAAAAAAGTTCGTGCAGCGGCCGTTCCCAGAGGAAGCGGCTCCGAAATCCATTCCAAATAAGTTTAGAATGCCAGAACTCCAAAAATACATAGGGACCTCAGATGCCAACAAACACATCACTGCTTATACGTGCGCAGTAAAGGGAAACGACATAAGAGATGACGAGATCGAGTCCATCTTACTAAAGAAGTTCAGAGAAACACTCTCGAAGGGAGCCATGATGTGGTATCAGAACCTAACGCCCAACTCCAGAGACTCATTTGTCATGCTAGCAGGCTCCTTCATGAAGGCACACGCCAGTGCCATCAAAGTAGCAATAAGGGAGTCCGACGTATTCAAGATTAAGCAGAGGGAGAATAAAATGCTGCGAGAATTCGTATCTCGCTTCCAAACGGAACGAATGGAACTACCACTGGTCTCCGAAGACTGGGCGGTACAGGCCTTTACTCAAGGCCTAAATGAACGAAGCTCGGTGGCCTCAAGGCAGCTGAAAGAGAATCTGATCGAGTATCCCGTCGTAACCTGGTCGGACGTCCACAACTGATATCAGTCAAAGATCAGGCTCGACAAGGACCAACTGGGAGCTCCTCGAGCTCAGTATACCCGAGCAGACACCTAGAGAAGGAGTCAAAACCAAACAAAGAGAGGTATCAACCATACCCCGAAGATAGGAGGAATGCCCCAAGACACAATCCGCCTCACAATGATCGATTGGTGAACCGAGGACAGAATTCCCATAGACTCATCAATAGAGGCGAATTCGATGGGGACATGGGGCCAACAGGGGCACCTCGCCTATCAGAATACAACTTCAGCATCGATGTACCTGATATCGTATTTGCCATCAGCAAAATCAGGGATGCCAAATGGCCCAGGCCAACTCCGTTGGATCCTTCCCAGAGGAATCGCAACTTAGTATGCGAACATCATAAATACGCAAGGCCAAAAAGAACGAAAAAAATGAGCCACAACATGTTATCCACATGATATTAGGAGGCATCGACACTCCCCAGGAACCCGCGATGAGAAGGACAAAAATATCCATCACCAGAGAAAAGCGAACTCGGGGATGCGTACCCGAAGATGCCCTTGCATTCAGCAAGGAGGAATCTAAAACCTCATCCCAACCTCATAACGGTGCCCTGGTAACCTCTTTCCTCGTTAATTCATTTTGAATAAACATGTGCTCATGGATCCAGGAAGCTCGACCAACATTATTAGGTCGAGGGTAATAGAGCAACTCAGACTACTAGACGAAATCGTGCTCACCACTCTAGTCTTTAACGGATTCGACACGGTGATCAAAACAACGAAATGAGAGATCACTCTCCCAGTCAGCGTGGATGGCATGACCCAAAATGTCAAATTCTATGTCATCGAAGGAGACATGAAATACAACACCTTATTCGAGTGACCAAGGATATACTGCATAAGCGGCACCATCCACCCTCCGCAAAATAATGAAATTTTTGACAGATGATGGGGTTAAAACCATCTCCTAGGAATAACACGCGGCAAGGGAAGTGTTCGCAGTACGTAACATAGCACCGGCACCAATATCTACACTCTCGAAAAAGCCAAAGGATAATCAAACTATGTCTTCGGCTAAGCCCGATTAAACACAAAGGAGGACCGTACTGAGTCCTCGCTCCAAACAATAAGGACACATCATACCTCGGAACATCGCCGTCGTATCCCACGATAAGGTAAGACCACCTCCCTTTTTTCATTATTTTACACTAACCATATGCAAGCGCCCGATCAGGGCAGTCGAAAGTACTAACCCAACCCGAAGATCTCAAGGCCTTAAATGGCATCTGTTGCACTTTTTTCCTTCGGTCGAGCTTTTGTCCCAAAGAGGGTTTTATCGGCAAGGTTTTTAACGAGGCAACATCCACGCACTACCTAAGGAGGATCCAACAAACGTACAAGGCTTCTTTTGCAATAAACCTCGAATACTGGAGAGCATTCCCTCGAAAGGTTACCCATTCGGAAAAACCAAGGAACGCCAAGAAAGGATCTAGTAGGAAATGATGTATCGGGCCAAACGGTCAAATGGACCGTGTTTGTATAAGCCGGACCCATGGCAACAAAATGACATGTACTTGTGCCAAGAACAAAGAATATTTTTTGCTAGAACATCTCGTACTCCAAAGGAAACTCGTCATTTTCACAGCAAAGATCCCTCCACCGAGAATGCGCCGAAATACTCGGAGACTAGCATCACTAACTCGGCACCCGCATGGCCTTAGGGTCGAAACTCCAAACTCATAAGCCCTCAACAAGGCATCACAGAAATTATAAAACATCTCTAAAAAGAAAAAATGTCTCGAACACCCGGAGACTGGCATCACAAACTCAAAAAATGCATGACCTCAAGGTCAGAACCTCCAAAATCATAAGCCTTCAATGAGGCAATTTCGAGCTCACGAGTAACGGCTCCTGATCCAAAGCAAACTCGATGACTCGAATATTGTCAGCAATCGCCATTCATTTAAAAATTCGATGCCGTAAGACCCCAAGCGGCCAGACTCGGTCTAGTAAGACCTATAAAAGGAAACAACGAAAACTGTAAGACCTCATGCTATGCATGAATAATACTTGTACCAAGTATCAACAAAACTGTAAGACCTCAAAAGGCATGAAAATTTTGTAAGACCTTACTACAGGCATAAACTCAATCCCAAATTTTAGGCTATACATCGAATTTGTAAGACCCCTAAAAATCCATACCCTTGATATAGACGCCTAAACTACTACACTCGGGACCAAAAATGGCTCCATCCAAACACAAATGACTACGATCATACGTTTATACCAGCCGAATTAATGCGACTCGGGGATGCCTGATTGTCACCACAAAATCATAGGCCATTACTTCGAATCTACTTCAAAAAGAACCAGTTAAACAGGCTACCCTCGATAGGCAATAGGGCTTCGACCATGTCAGCCCCAAATCACAAGGCTTCGAGATACTCAACCTACGAGCCAAACATTTTGAGGTGCTCGAACATCACCGTAAATGACTTGAAATCAAGGTTCTTCCCGAACCGACAATGGGTCAGACAAAATCATTTCAAAAAGTCCTTAACGAGAGAAAAACAAAGCCTACATATGCCTAAAGGCAAAGCGTAAGAGCCATTGTCACCAGCTTAATGAGCCTGAGGGTCGTGCATATAAAAGGTCGCAACGACCAAAAGCGTAAGAGCCATTGTCATCAACTTAAAATATTGAAAGCTTGTGTCAAAATGAGATCGCATCGTAACCTGATTTGAAAACCGGACAAAAAATAGTTAACTATATATGCCTAAGGGTAAAGCGTAAGAGCCATTGTTGCCAGCCTAATGAGCCCCAGGGACATACACACTAAAAAGGTCGCAACAACCAAAAGTGTAAGAGCCATTGTCGCCAGCTTAATGAGCCTCAGGGCCATGCATATAAAAGGTCACAACGACCAAAAGCATAAGAGCCACTGTCGCCAGCTTAAAATATTGAAAGCTTAAGGGTCAAAATGAGCTCGAGTCGTAACCTGATTCGGAGAACGGACCCAAAATAGTTAACTATATATGTCTAATGGCAAAGCGTAAGATCCATTTTTGCTCGCCCGTAGAAACACAAAATCTTGAGGGTCGAATGAGTTAGAGTCGAAACCCGACTTAGAGACTAAACCCAAAACAGTTGAGCAAAAGCATAAGAGCTCTAACGCCAGCTTACACTAAAGGTCGCATCAATCGAGCACGTAAGAGCCCCCAGGCCTGCCTAATGAGCCCCAGGGCCATATCACGAATCTAAGGATTCTCATCAACTCTGAAACCAGTATACCTGGCCAAAATTGAAACAAAAAGGGGTACATAAAAAATAAAGATGCAAGTTTTCTCCTGTTTTACATATGCAAAAAGCGCATTCTCCATCAACAAACACGCTCTGAAGATATTGCATACAAAATGGAAAAATCTACGACTCGGCCATGAGGGCTATGGCCTATCGGCCTCGTCTTCACCCTCCTCGACGTCTAACAGGAGTAACTGAGCACCATGCTCGTCCGCCCTCGCTAGCGCCAAATCTTCCGGGAGAGCAAAACCCCTATCACCGACCTCCTCAAGAAGCTTTCTTCGGGATTTGCAATAAGCATATTATTTGATCCTCTCTTATCGATCAAGGTCCATCTTCAACTCGGCTTGGGCATCGGTAGCATCCTTCAATAAAATTGCCATCTCCTGATCGGCCTTAGTACAGTCCAATGCTGCTTTGGCCCGAGCATTAACGATCTCATCCCTGACCTTTGAAAGTTTGGATTCGAGCTTCGTGATCATATCTACTTGAACTAAGTGTTATCACGAGCTAGGAAGAGTTGGACCTCGAAGGCAGGAACTTTAGCCAAGTCATCTTTCTCCTCTGAAGCATGGACCTGCGCCCGAGCTCTTAACTCGCCCAAGACATCTCTGATTCAGTTGGCTTCACCCCTAAGACACTCCAGGTCCTCCATCTTCTTTTGCAGTTGGGATAGGCGAAGAGTTAACCTTTGAAGTTCAAAAGAAAAACGTGAACTCAACCAGGACGAGAAGTAACCTTCTCCATTAAATAGCTCTCATAATTCGAGCTCCGGTACGCCTCATATTGCCAGTGTGACAACTCAACTTCCTTCTCCTCACAAAGGAGCCTAAGGGATCTACACTCATATAGAGCTTTTTGGAGCCTAGCTCCATGACGGAGCAGCTCAGACCTAAGCCTGTCAAAGGCCTGCAAATAAAAAACTTGGTAAGAAAGGGAGGGATTCGGAAGGCCTATGGCGAAGCTCACCGCAAAGTGAAGTCGGTGGACTTCCTCGAAGGCCGAGCACACATTTGTTGGTCCAGTACCCTCAGCTCTAGAAGAATCAATCCCGGTCGAAGCATGATCACTCGGAGGAGCCATCCTTCCAGAACTAGATACTTCGGGTGCGGCAGGCTCAGACAATGTTTCTGTCTCAGAGGCACGTCCCTGCTTTGCCATGCCGTGAGCGCCATCGCCCTACAAGCACATGTCCCGCTTATTGTTGTCACCTTTTAGCTTAGAAGCTGGCAACCCCTTTCGGAGGAGCACGGCCTCGTCTTTGGAGGCTCTCCGATACCTACGACAGCAAGACTAATACATGAAAAAGGGAAAATGTCTCTCCGAATGAACAAATGACAAAGAAAAAGTGATGTTTGGCTTCCCATCTGCCCCGGGACAGTAGCTCGCCACCTGCGCTCGTCGCAAGTTGAGTGGGTCGCCAGCTTCCAGACCCAACCAGGTAGATCGGAAACTTCACCCGGCGCCCATAAAATTGCTGCTGAAAAGAAGGAAACACGGTTAAAAAACTAACTTTTACCATGAGCAAATCTGAGAAAGTACGGGATGCTCCGCTCACGTGCATAATTCCATTCCTTGGGGAATGTAATAAGTTCCATGGGAATAATATCAGTCGTCCAGGCCCGGACGAACCGACTAAACCACCCCCGATTTCTACCTTACTTAACGTCAACAACAAAGGGCGTAGACGAACGACACCGCAAGGTTAGCAGACCTCGATGATGAAAGGGTCGATACAGCCTGATGAGATGGTTGAGCGTGAATCCAAGCCCTGCCTTCTCTAAAAAGAACCTCATCATCAACACTATTCGCCAAAACGACGGATGTATCGCTAAGATGACCCGATACTTTAAATAAAAATCAAGCACAACACTATCAAGGGAGCCCGGTGTGAAAGGATACGTGTACACGTTCAGGAATCCTTCGGCAGGGTCCGTGATACCCTCATCCGGGGGAAGCACTTGTAGCGCTACCTTCTCCCCCTATCCGCAATTTCTCCTCACTAACTCGAGGTGCTCCTCTCGTATCAAAGACGTTGTCTTCAAGTTAAACTCCCATGGATCTCGAAAGTTGGGAGTGAAACTCTTCCCTCTCTATCGGGCAAACCCCGAAACAACGGTCATGGTTATGACAAGACTAGAGAGCTAAAGCGGGAACCAACTCGGACACTCTGGTGCCAAGGTAACGAAGGACTCGACACCGAAATGAAAAGATAGCTATCTAAAAAAGTGGGATCTCCCAAGAAGCGGAAGCAACCCCTTATATAAGTGAAAACAGCAACAGTTCGCCTGCCCATGATAGGCCCCGGGAGGCTAATAACTTTGATGCAAGTCTCGAGGTGGTATCCAGCCTAGAAGACCTCCACCAAAAAGAAATTAGTCTTCAAGAAGCCAACAACGCCATTTCCAGTCCCGAGGTGGTACCCGACCTTGAGGACCTTCATCAAAAAGAAGTTCGGCTTCAAGAAGCCAACAACATCATCTCCAGTCCCGAGATGGTACCCGAACTCGAGGACCTCCATAAAAAAGAAGTTAGGATTCAGAAAGCTTTCAGCACCATTACAGAATTCGAGATGGTACCCGATCTCAAAGTTTTCCTCTCAAGAAGGAAAATAAGCGCTTCGAGCTCCGTTTGTGAGGGCTTAACCTCAGGATATCACCTAAATATGGGCAATCATACAGTTGAGGCTATCTACAATGCCTTGAAAATTATCTACATCAAGTTCAAAGAAAATCTCCAGGTGCCTGGAGTTGACCCCCACTTAGGGAATGCTCTCAAAGATTTCAAAGCTCGACGTGCTATCTCTCTACACCTCAAGAGCTCCGACGGCCCGAGTCTATTGGACCCATTCAGGCTTGATTTGAGGAACAACGATGGGCTCAGAGGGGACATATTTTTATCAACCAAAGATTGAAAAGAATACTCGCATCCGAGTTAGATATTGACAATCGTCAGCAGAGGCATACATTCAGAATCCTTATAAATATAAAAGAATATGGCAAACATCAAAGGCAGAAGTCTGGAAAATATCTATGTATTTATAAACATTTGCTTATAACGGCCCTCGAGGGGCCCTTACATACGATTACAAAAGCCTACAAAGGGTCTCTACACAGAAACAAAGAATAAAAAGGATACATATAGTAAAAGATTAATAGCCTAGTCTATTCTCAAGGGTACGACCTCGAAAACAGCGTCTTCGGATATCATCCCCTCGGGAGACTCACATCGACCCCCTAGAATGGTGTTGATACCCAATTTTTTCCTATATTTTTTATATGCATAAATACTTCCAAACTAGCATATATATATATATATATGCATATACAAGCATGCATAAGGTTTTTATAATTTTCCTATAATTTTAAAGATTTTAAATTGGTTTATTTCCTTCCCTTTTACTCATAAAATCCCCAATAATTATCCTTCAAATTATTGTTGTGGTGATTTAATCATTTAAATTCTATATTTATTCCAAAATATGCTTAAAATATTTTTAGTGCATTTTTATAATTGCATTTTGTATTTTTAAACCTAAATTTTATATAATTACAATATTAGCCCTATTAATGTATAATTATATTTATATGTATAAAATCGACCTTCTATATTTTTAAAATGTTGAATATCTATTTTAAATCATTTTAGTACACAAAATTATTTTTTAGAAATTATGTATTATTTATTATAAATTATATAGAGATAAATTGGCTATTTAAAATATAGCCAGATTACATTTCAATTTTAGCCTTAATTTTAACCCAACCCCAGCCCAATTCCAATTGAATTGCCCAACCTAAACCCTAAAATCGCCTACCCGATCCAGAACCAATTAAATCGTGGTCGTTGATCTGAGACATCAACGGCCCGTATTAACTCCATCCTTTTTTTTTATCCTAAACAACCCTAACTCATTCTCCCAAACCCGCCGCCTTTATATTCTCTCCTCTCCTCTCCTTTCAGTAACTCAACCTAACCCTGGCCCCTTTAACCGCCGACCTCTCTTCTCCGGTGATATCCCATCGACTCCTAAGCCTCCAATGGCTTCTCTAATGCCATGCTTGCCTTCTCTAAGTCTTCAAGGGCCCAGGGCCATGCCGACTTGCATCTAGGCTTCGTCACTTGTCTGTTCTTGGCTCCTCCAGCATGATTTCGAGCAAAATCATGCAGTATTTGTTGCGATCCTTGGGATTCTAGACAGGTTCTTTCATCTCTATATGGGTTTCTTGTGAAGCCCTACTTTCTGCCTATATCTCCTAGAACTGTACAGATTTAAAATGATTTTGAGTTGATTTCTTTAATGTTTTACACTATCCTTGGAACTCTTCACAAGAATCATGTGATTTCAAGTGTTTTCGTCTTCTTCTAAAAATTAGGGTTTTGGAACTTCTTTTAAAACTTGTTTAAACTGATTTTTTATAAAAACTTCCACTTCTTACATATTTTGACTGATTCTGTAATTTTACTACCTCTTCAACTCGCCTATGTTGAAAGCCATAATTTTTCTAGGTTTCTTCGTTTGATTTTGTGACTGGCCTGCTCTTGTTTGAGTTTCCGTGACTATCTCGCTTTGAATGTATTTCCACTGAGTTTATTATGCCTAACTTGCATCAGCTCTATTTTCTAAGTTACTTCTCATCCTGGTTGAGTTCGCGTTTTGCTATCCCGACTCCAGAATCACCATACGGATCTACTCCCAGTCTCGGAATCCCAAACGGACATCGATAACGCTGAAATGCACTCCAAGCCAAACTTAAGAAATTCCTTCTAAAATGCTAACTTCCACAATAGGTGCCAAAACGCTCCCAGGTTATCCAAAACCCAATCCGGGCATACGCCCAAGTCCGAAATCATCATACGAACCTGATGGAACCTTCAGATCCTGATTCCGAGGTTGATTACTCAAAATTCCAATCCTAGTTCATTCTTTCAACTTTAAGCTTCTCAAATGAGAATTTTCATTTAAATTTAA
>MU766137.1:0-15212 GCA_026770625.1 Nicotiana glauca | reverse complement strand
TCCTGATTCCGAGGTTGTTTACTCAAAATTCCAATCCTAGTTCATTCTTTCAACTTTAAGCTTCTCAAATGAGAATTTTCATTTAAATTTAACTCCGATCTTCCTGAATTTAAATTCCGACCATGCGAACAAGTCACAATACCTGAAATGAAGCTGCTCATGGCCTCAGACTGCTGAACGACACGCTAGGGCTCAAAATGACTGGTTGGGTCGTTACATTTCTGTTTTTAAAGTAATTGTTTACACTGATAGAAGAACAGATGTAGCAAGATATCTCTTTTAACGCATAACAATGTTTCTATGCATTTAAAGAAATTGTTTCTTTGCATAACTTTTCTCTCATTTTGTTTTATTGTTATTTTTGTTTAAGGTTCCTAGACACATTCTGGTCTGATATTCTCTGTCAATTTCAAAGTCACTTCAAGAAAGAGTTGGCGGGATAATGTCAACTAGCAAACATTCGATTTAACTGAACTGGAGTAGGTGTCTTAAAAAAGTCTTGCATCCAAAATATAAATGGATATATGTAAGATAGATATTGTAAGCAAGAATCTGAATGCAATATTCTTTACTCAATTAGTTTTATAGCTTGTGGACAAATACTTGGCCACCTATGATATAATTGCAAATGATACAGTTAAGTTTCGCTGTAGCGGCTACTATAATGATCATATTGACATGTGTTTTTGCCAAGAAAATACGAGCAATCATTCATGTGAATGCTACTTGTTTACCATGACTTACGTTCAGTTTGCATTTGCATATAAGTTTCATCATAACTGTCTTAAGTTGTTGGGCCCTTGCTGGCACGGACTAGCACCACCTAGTATAGATAGATAGCTGCCATGGTTATACTGTTTGGATCAGATTGCGTGCCGCAACAGTGTGATGTTCAGTACAGTTCCCTATATCTGTTTTATGTATTCGATTTCCTATTTTTGTAAGGAAAGCTCATATTAGCTGTGCGCCCGCGTCGCATGTATGATTCGCGAGCCGGGTGTTTGTTAAATCATATTGACCGCGTCGTATGTGTGATTTGCGAGCGGTGTAATTGAATTTCCTTCTCAAAGTTTGCTTTCCCTGGTATCGCGTTCAATATGGTAGCCTATTGGCACATTGTAGCATCATATGAGACTTTTAGTCATGACGGGGTGGCTTATTGCCTGACGGTTCGTACTGGATGAGATGATATCATTGAATTCGAGATCAGTGCAATCTAAGTATATGAAGTATATTAAGGAGCTAAGGCCATTATTTGGTTTAGAATAGGGTCATAGTTCTTGTCAAGAGTATAGACCCAATGATTTATTGATTCAACAGTTGGTTATGAATTTGTACATACCTCATCCATCGTGTCGGTAGTGTAAGAGTTAGAGCAAGATCTATATATGTCATGAGGGGAAATAGGAGCATCAGATTCGGAGAATTTCGACTAATTGGGACAGAGAATGTTATTGTGGTCCTGTGAGTAAAGCAGTTACAGGTGTGAATTCATAAAAGGTATACAGTCATGTTCCGGTGTATCGTGTGGTGATTGATACGGTGTCCGTATGTTGGAAACAGGCCAGGCAGAGAATTTCGAATGTTGGAATTGGGCTCTAAGGCTTATTTCCTTGAATAAAAGGGGATATCTCCAGAATTGATTGAGCTAATGTACTCAACTGAGTTATGGTAGAGCGGGAAGGTGCATGAGGTGTTAAATAGTGAATTCGGACAGCTCCAACACAGTTCTCAGCACGTTTGAGGACGAACACATGTTTAAGTGGGAGAGAATGTAACGACCCGACCGGTCGTTTTGAGCCATAGCACGTCATTCAGTAGTCTAAGGCCATGAGCAGCTTCATTTCAGGTGTTATGACTTGTACGCATGGTCGGAATTGAATTTCGGGAAATTCATAGATGATTCGGAAAGAGAATTCTCATTTTAGAAGCTTTAAGTTGAAAGAATTATTAGGATGGGATTTTTGAGTAAAAGACCTTGAAGTCGGGATCTAAAGGTTCCAACAGGTTCGTATGATGATTTCGGACTTAGGCGTATGCTCGGTTCGGGTTTTGGATAACCCAGGAGCATTTTGACGCCTATTGTGGAAGCTAGCATTTTAGAAAAAAATTCATAAGTTTGGCTTGAAGTGAATTTTGGTATTATCGATGTCTGTTTGGGATTCTGAGTCTGTGAATAGCTCCGTATGGTGATTCTGGAGTTGGGAGCACGATCGAAAGTGAATTCGGAGGTCAGTAGGTCATTTTGGAGTCATTTGGCTAAAGATAGAAATTTGAAGGTTTTTGAGGAGTTAGACCGGAGGTGGACTTTTTGATATCGGGTTCGTAATATGATTTTGGAAGTTGGAGTAGGTCTGTAATGTCGAATGTGACTTGCGTGCAAAATTTGAGGTCAATCGGGTGTGATTTTATAGGTTTAAACATCGAAAGTAGAAGTTTGAAATTCTAAAGTTCATAAAGCATGAATTGGAGGCCGATTCATGATTTTAGCGTTGTCTGATGTGATTTGAGGCCTCGAGCAAGTCTGCAATATGATTTGGAACTGGTTGGTATGATTGGTTGGGGTCCCGGGGGCCTCGGGTGGATTCTGGGTGGTTAACGGATCAAAAATAGAATTTTTGGAAGGCTAAACTTGGTGGTTGCTGTCATAACCGCAGATGCAGTCATTTTTCCGCGGATGCAGCCATTTTTCTGCAGATGTAGTCATTTTTCTGCAGATGCAGGATCACAGATGCGGTCACTTTTATGCAGATGCGGAATAGTCAATGCGGTCATTTTTCGCAGATGCGGAAAGCGCTGGAGGCAGAGGGGTTGTTTTTAAAGTCGGGATTTGGCCATTTTCTCTCATTTTCTCTTAGCATGGACGTTTTTGGGGAGCTTCAAGTGGGGTTTTTCATCAACGACAAGGTAAGCTAACCTAACCTATCTTAAGTTAAATTTATCGATTTTTGTATGGATTTTAGCATGTAAACGGATAGAAATTTGGGGGTTTTAGGAAGACCTAGAAAATTAGTATTTTTGTATTTTGACCACGATTTTGGGTATGAAATTAAGAGAAAATCATATATTTGAGTTCGTAAGTTCATGGGTAAACTTTATCTTCGAAAAATTTCGGATTTCCGGGCACGTGGCCCGAGGGCATTTTTGTCAACTTTTTAATCGGGGCTAGAAATTTCTATAAATTGGATTGTAATGAGTAGTTGAGCATATATTAATGGATTTGCGTAATAATTGGCTAGTTTTGGAGCATTGTGCATCAATTAGAGTCTTCGGAAGGGCGTGAAATACCGGTTATGGATTTTCGGAGCGAGGTGAGTCTCCTTTCTAACCTTGTAAAAGGAAATTGTCCCCATAGGTGAGTTAATTGGTTATGTGCTCCTATTTGTGGGGGCTACGTACGCACGAGGTGACGAGAGTCCGTGCGTAGCTACTATTATGCTATTGTCCGGATAGTTAGAACCCAAAAGCATGCTATACTTGGATTATTTGTAAAACTATTGATAGCGTGAATTGCTTAAATCAAATCGAATTTGTAAATGAATTTCTAAACAGATAAAAACTTCATTTTTCTTAAATAGTTAAAAGGGGATTTGTTTTCATTTGATAATTACTCCGTGTGGACTTCTTGATTGACTGTCTGTGTATTTATTTTTGGAGCGGGCCGACACCTCGGTAGATTAAATAGATGCATCTATGGTTTGCGCCATTCGACCCTCGGCAGTGCACAGTTTATTTTCTGTTGGAATGGGTCGTACATCCTCTGCATGATTTGTGCATGCTTGTATTGTTACCTTGAACTTATTAAAGTTGTTATTGCCTCTTCATGGCTTGAGAATAATTGGATAAATAATGAAAAGGAATTTTGGAAATTTCCTATAAAAGAAATAATTATTTACTTGTTTCATTCTATTGTATTAAAACCATGCCTATAGAAATTTACGATTTAATGTATTATTGACATCATTATTGGACCACTAGTAAGTGTTGAAGTCGACCATCTCGTCTCTACTTCTTTGAGATTATACGGAATACTCATTGAGTACACATTATTTTCGTACTCATACTACACTTCTGTGCATTTTGTTGCACAGGTATATGTAACTCTAGTGGCCTAGTGGCGGTAGCAGCATGGTTGATATGGTGACTTAGGTGAGCTGCACTTCTCGAGGTGACCCGCAGCCAGCAAAGTCTCTTTTGGTTATCTGTATTTATTTTCTGTCCAATATTATGTTCTGGACAGTTGTTGTATTTTATTCCCTTCTTAGTAAATGCTCATGCACTTGTGACACCGGGTTCTGGGATGGTTTGAAAATATTTTGTATTAATCGATTATTATTTAATTTGAATTGAAGCAGTTATCTTTTCATTTATGAAAAATTGAAGGGAAATCTTAGTTTTCAAGATTGTTAAAAATGAGAACTTCATCAAGTAATTTGGTTGGCTTGCCCAACAGCAGTGTCCGGTGCCGTCGTGACCCTTAGTGGATTTTGGATCGTGAGAATTTGAATATTTTTCATTTGAGGTCATAAGTATAATTTTGGCAAGCTAGCTTTTACAGTTTCTGCTTTGGTTAATTTTGGAACTACCGATTCTACTTGATAGAAATCACCTCCCAATTTTTCCACCAAACGATTCATTGATATCTAATGTATCTCTAAAACTTTAGACAATTTTTTCGATGATTTGACGTAAGCCAAAAGCGCTTCTGTCACGACCCAAAATCCACTAAGGATCGTGGTCGCGTCGGACACCTCTATCAGGTAAGACAACTAGAATATTTAATCAAATCCTCGTTATAACAATTTTGAAAAAACATTTCTTTTATACAATTTAAACAAGACTCAGTATATTCCTCCGAATAAATAATGAAATTTTTAACAACTTTTAAGATTTCCAAATAATCCAAATACATCCCCAGAACCCGGTGTCACAAGTGCACGAGCAACTATCGATAAGAGAAATAAAATACAACCTCTATCCGAAATACAGTGGACAAGGAATAAATAATAAAAATACTGAAGGGAACTATATTAGCTGCGGGTCGTCTCGAACAATGCATCTCACCTAGCCCCAGAGTCATCCATGCTGCTGCGCCCAGTAGGCTGCTAGAGGTATATATACATGTGCAACAAAAATGCACAGAAGTGTAGTATGAGTACGTAATCAACGTGTACTCAGTGAGTATCCCGCCTAATCTCGAAGGATTAGAGACGAGATGGCCAACTCCGACACTCACTAGAGGTCAATTAACAATATTCTAGAAATACGAGAAAAATTATGGATTTATAAAGTAGTTCAAATTTGCGAAGCCAGAAAACAGGTAAACATCTTCAACATTTAAGCAAGGGCTTCCAAGGTTTATTCCTTATTATCTTATCAATTTATATCAAGCCACGAAGGGCCAAATCCACATTTACAATTCTCAAGCGACAAATAACATGCGCAAATCACACTGAGGCGACAACCCGATCTAACAGGAATGTAAATTGTGCACTGCCGAGGGTCGAACGGCCCGAACCAATAGATGCATCTATTTAAATCTGCCAAGGAGTTCGGCCCGTTCCATATATAAACACATACCCTGCTCGCGAATCACGCATGCGACGCAGGTACACATAAAATACATGCTCAAATAGCCAATTAAGAATTTATCGGGGGATATTTTTCCTATTAAGGCAATTTCTCTGTTTAGCAATTCAGGAAATGATGTTTAATCTCTTTTTAAGTTCATTTACTAATCAAATGTGATTTAAACAATTAAAGTTATCAATGGGTTCATAATTAATCCAAGTATAATATGTTGATGGGTCCTAACTACCCGGAC
Organism: Nicotiana glauca; assembly: GCA_026770625.1. Lineage (NCBI taxonomy): Eukaryota > Viridiplantae > Streptophyta > Magnoliopsida > Solanales > Solanaceae > Nicotiana > Nicotiana glauca. The sequence continues at coordinate 9,388 of MU766137.1, read as the reverse complement.
AATAGCAGAATAGTAGCTACACACGGACTCTCATCACCTCGTGCATACGTAGCCCCCACATAGAGGAGCACATAATCAATTATTTCACCTGTGGGGTAAATTCCCCCTCAAAAGATTAGAAAGGAGACTCACCTCGCTCTGAAGACTCAAAATTAGCATTCTACATTCCTCCGAAGACTTGCACCAATTCACAATGCTCCCAAAACTAGCCAATGATGATACAAATCCATTAATATATGCTAAATTATTCATTAGAATCTAATTTATAGAAATTCCCAACTCCGATCGAAAAGTTGACGAAAATGCCCTTGGGCCCACGTGCCCGAAATCCGAAATTTCTCGAAGATAAAGATTACTCATGACCTTAGGAACTCAAATATATAATTTTCTCTAAATTTCATACTCAAAATCGTGGCTAAATTCCAAGAATACGATTTTCTAGGTTTTCCACCAAACCCACAATTTTTATACTAATTTTCATGTCTAATTCCATGGTATAATCTTGTATTTAACTTGGAAATAAGTAGGTGTAGCTTACCTTAACATTGATGATGAAATCCCTCCTTGAAGCTCTCCAAAAATAGCCCAATGAAGTGAAGAAAATGAGAGAACTGGCCAAACATCCGATTTTAAAACAAAGCTTCTGCCCCAGCTATTTTCGCTTCTGCGGAACTATTACCGCATCTGCGGTCCCACTTTTGCGGACAAAACTCCGCTTTTGCGGACAGGGGGCTCCAACCCATTTTCGCTTTTGCGGTCAGCTTACCGTTCTGTGGTTCCGCATCAGCGGATCAAGGGCCACTTCTGCGGTCCTGGCTGCCCTCACGCTCAGCCTCTTCTGTGGCTTCTTCCTCGCTTCTGCGGGGCCGCTTCTGCGGTCCTATCTCTGCAGAAGCGGAAATACCAGCAACCAGCAACCAGCAGCTCAGCTATTTCCAAAAATCCATTTTTGATCCGTTAACCACCCGGAATCCACCCGGGGCCCCCAGGACCCCAACAAATCATACTAACCAGTCCCAAATACATTACGGACTTGCTCGAGGCCTCAAATCACATCAAACAATGCTAAAATCATCCATCGACCTCCAATCCAAGCTTTATGAATTTTGAACTTTCCAACTTCTACTTCTAATGCTTAAACCTATCAAATCATGTCCGATTGACCTCAAATTTTGCACACAAGTCATATTTGACATTACGGACCTTCTCCAACTTTCGGAGTTGGATTCCGACCCTGATATCAAAAAGTCCACTTCCGGTCAAACTTCTCAAAAACCTTCAATTTTCTATCTTTAGCCAAATGGCTTCAAAATGACTTACGGACCTTCGAATTCACTTCTGATCACGCTCCCAACTCCAGAATTACCATATGGAGCTATTCACAATCTTGGAATCCCAAACAGACATTGATAACACTGAAATGCTCTTCAAGCCAAACTTATGAAATTTCTTCCAAAATGCTAACTTCCACAATAAGCGCCAAAATGCTTCCGGGTTATCCAAAATCCAATCCGGGCATACGCCCAAGTTCGAAATTATCATACGAACCTACTGGAACCTTCAGATCTTGATTCTGAGGTCGTTTACCCAAAATTCCAATTTTAGCCATTTTCCCCAACTTAAGGCTTCTGAAATGAGAATTTTCATTTAAATTTAACTCCGAACTTCCTGAATTTCAATTCCGACCATACACAGAAGTCATAATACCTGAAATGAAGTTGTTCATGGCCTCTGACTGCTGAAAGGAGCGCTAGTACTCAAAACGACCGGTCCGGTCATTACATTCTCTCCCACTTAAACATACGTTTGTCCTCGAACGTGCTGAGAACTATACGGAAGTAGTCTGAAATCACTGCTTAGCATCTCATGCACCTTCCCGTGCTACCACAACTTAGCTGAGCACATTAGCTCTATAAATTCTGAAGATATTCCCTTTTTATTCAAGCAAATAAGCCTTATAGCTCGATTCCAACATCCGGAATCCTATGCCAGGCCCTGTTTCCAACATACGACCACCATATCAACCACCACACGCTGTAATCAAACATGACTGCATAACTTTGTTGGATTCTTTCTTTGCAACACTTAGTCCACAGGATCACCATAATATTCTCTGATCAACTTAGCCAAAAATTCAACGAATCAGATGCTCCCATTGCACCTCATGACACGCAAGTCTTACTCTAGCTCTTACAATACCGCCACGACAGATGAGATGTGCCGAAATTCATAGTCAACTGCCGAGTCAACCAATCATTGAGTCTATACTTCTGACAAGAAACATTACCACATTATGAACCAAATAATGACCATTACTCCTTAATATACTTCATATAATCAGATTGCACTGATCCTAAGTCCAAAAATCTTGTCTCACCCAGAAATTGTTAAAATCTCATATGATACTACCATGCGTCAATAGTCCACCAATTCGAACGCAATGCCAAGGAAAAACGAAATCTATAAGGAAGTATCTAATTCCCGCACTACTACGTATTTCCTTAGAAAATAGGAAGCAGGACATACAAAATTAGTATATAGAAAACTACACTCAACATCACACTGTTGCGGCGTTCAACCCGATCCATACAGCATAACCATGGTGGCATGCCACCCGATCCTTACAATATAATCATGGAGGCGTGCCACCCGATCCAAGTAACATACCTATGGCGGCGTGCCACCCGATCCACACGTAGAACTTACATAAAGAGATATACATCGGGCCAAGCTGGCCATTACAAAAAGATATCGAATTTGGTCACAAGCACGCTAAGTGCATAATACCATCCCTGAGGGACATATAGCGCCATAAGCTACGAAACTCAAGCATAACTAAGGTGCGATATATAATCTGAATCTCAAGAGCCATTTTGCTCATAATACGACATTCCCACGCGGATCCTCAACACATACACAATTTCTCAGGCCGTCTCACAACTCACACGGCGCAATGTATGACTACATGAAATATCTGACAACGAGATAACACCCTGGCTACTCCATAAGGAGTGCGTTACTGAAATGAACACAACTGGCCTGACATAGAGCCCATATTCACATTTAAACTCATCCACCGACCTCAAGTCGATCCTGATCATATCAAACTAAACCAATAACCTTTCAAAGGTCCATACCAATTTCCCTCTTCTCATAACACACAGAACAACCGTCATAACCGGAGCAAACCTCCCCAGTTCATAACCCAATAAACAAAGTGCCCTCCAGGCCTAAAGTCTCAAATTAATGATATTACCACAATTCTCGTATTGGTTTAAATCTTTAGTTAATCAAGTGACTACATGTCACCCTTATACAAGTTCCCCGTGGGACACGCTCCCACAATTTTTCGAAATAAATAACGGGTCCGCTCATCCAAACCATCGGACGCACTAACGCTGAAAAGCGATTGGAATCATTAACCATAATACAAGCCTCCTTTACAAAACACCGATCTCAGGTGACGCTGAAGACAATCCCAACTTACTTTAAACAGCGAAACTCCTTTCCTGCTCATCCGAGCTTGCGACATCTTTGCCCATATTGAACTGCAACTTTGATTCTCATTTCAAATTTGTATTACTCGCTGCACCCAACGTGACAATATACGATAGGACATGCTTTTCATTATAACTCCGGAACCACTAACAGGTTAACACTTCATCAAATGAAAACTTTTCACTTAACTCACTTCAGGAGATCCATAATATCACATAGGTGAATTCTCATAACCATAGAATATGCAAATCTCTAAGTAGTGGTCTAAGCCACCATAGCCCTTCCGGAATCTGCTTCCACATAACAAGTCACAACAGTAGAATGGTTTAGAATGATATCAATTACGGCGGCCAACAAACCTCACACGTACCGCCACAAATCAAACGCATAACTCAATCACGCTGAATGTACTAATCACAGGCCCCAACATGCCAAATTCAACTATGGCTAATCAATCCACCTTCTTCTAATTCATCCTTGCTTGCCTTAGAAATAAGACTAACTCCATTCAACGCATAATATACTCCATCTACACTCACCCCGAGTGACCTTGAATCACGAAACCATGTTGTCTAAAATCCCACGAACCATTTCATATCTCTCAAATGATACACCACAAGTCAAAATATCATAGAACATTCTGGGCACCTTCTCAGAAGCTGCTACAAAGCTTGATTCTTAACTGTACTCATGGGCTCGAAATCATTGGGCACCAGACTTTAACTTCTGAATTCACTAGGACCATTATTGAGAGCCACCCGCTCTGACTTGGTCCCGGTTATAATTTATTACATAATTCTTATAACACGCGAATACTCTCTCGGCAAAGCGCCCAGCGAAATCTCTTCCTCTGAAACCTGTATCTATATAAGGCATAAATCCTAAATCCTTCCTCAAGTCTAATCATGAGCCAAGAAGGCCAACCATAGCATGCATTCAACAATTCATCTACTCAATTACCACTTATGGTATATTTCCGTAGCTGGGATAACCCCTCAGTATGCTAATAACCAGAAACTTCACAAGTAGTTAACCATGCTACCCAATCATAAGCGGTGGGACTCTCCCACTTAGCTTGAAGCCACTATTATACAACTCTGGAACTCACCAGAATCCTTTATCTCTCGCTAACATAACCTTACGCAATCATCCGTCTCAAATTCTCAGAATCTTTTTGTAATTCCCCATCTTTCATATTATGAATCATCATCCACATTCGCACGACCGATCTCTTTGTTGGATAACCAATATAATTCCTTGCAGAAGCTTTACAACCACGCGACCGCTAACCTGCTCAAGGGCAAATAACCCGCATGTGGAAATCAGCTCTCGACACCTTCCAATGCTGCTGTACGGGATACAATCACCATGACATCAATAACCAAATCCTGAGTCCAAGCTCACTTTCTAGCTGGGCTGGTCCATTTATCCCTTGTGGACATCAATTAAATATGCGGCAACACCTTTCAAATTCCAAGTTATGTTGCATCCTTCTTCATTTCCAGCAGCTCCTTTCCATCATACCAAATCTCCTGCCGCATAAAAACCCATGCTTCGAATTAAACCTGCAGACTTCAATTGCCCGTTGCTAAAATCCCAGATCATTCTAAACTCTCCTTAGGCGCGTAGTCATCCTACTACTAAGCCCTATACAACTCCGCCGCTCTCCCACTTTGAGCAAACCCGCTCCTTTAATCAGCTGCTCGACCTACGCTTCTTATACCTGGCCCTTTAGAAGTTCAAAACTCCGCCTGGCACTTCCCACATGTTTTCTCATCTTTTGCTGCTCAGTTGTTGCCTTAATAAAATGTATCTTCCTGGAACTTGAATCCACAATTTGTTACTAACTTTAAACTTTTTCGAAGGTCGTCTTTCTCGAACCGTCAACATTTGAAATACTGATTCAATCCTAAACCACCGCACCATGCGATATCTGACAGTCGTAACACCAATACTATTTCACAATATCTTGTCCCAAAGGCGATTTGTAGCAGATCATAACACTGACAAACTTAAAGCGTTCAATTAGGACAATAACACCCCCATATAGAGGAGAACTCCACCACGCTTGAAATTACCATGTTTCATTACTTCCACCAATCCACATCTGACTATCCTTAGTTCGATTGACTTTCCCCTGCCGGGAAAAAAAATGTTGAATCCCTTTGGCTATACACTGAGTAAACCTCCCTTCAATTCATTCACTGCCTCGACACGTGGGCAAACACCCCACCATCACAATAACACTGCGGAATAATCGCTCATAAGCATTATGGCAACCTATGCCTAGACTTAAGGCTCTTAGAAGTTCTGTTACTGAGCTGAAACAATATAACATCCCTCCATAATGCGACTATAATAGTCCAATCAACTATACCAGGAAAATCATCCCGCACCACATTTCTAGTGCCATTGCAATCCTTCAATTTTTGATTTATATAAAGCGCTCGCGTTGCGTAAGATTGAGTGGGAAGGAATCAAAGGCATAAGCCTCAAAGGAATCAAACTGCAAGATGAGGAAACAAACAAGGGAAGTACTCCTAACAGCCCTGTAGCCTCCCAAGGATAAATACAGACGTCTCCGTACCGATCCGCAAGACTCTACTAGACTTGCTCATTACTCATGAGACCGACGGGAACCTAGTGCTCTGATACCATGTTGTCACGACCCAAAATTCACTAAGGATCGTGGTGGCGCCGGACACCTCTGTCAGGCAAGCCAACTAGAATACTTAATCAAATCCTTGTTATAACAATTTTGAAAAAAATATTTCTTTTATACAATTTAAACAAGACTCAGTATATTCCTCCAAATAAATAATAAAATATTTAAACAACTTTTAAGATTTCCAAATACATCCCCAGAAACCAGTGTCACAAGTGCACGAGCAACTATCGATAAGGGAAATAAAATACAACCTCTGTCCGAAATACAGTGGACAGGGAATAAATAATAAAAATGCTGAAGGGAACTATACTAGCTGTGGGTCGTCTCGAACAATGCACTTCACCTAGTCCCAGAGTCATCCATGTTGCTACGCCTAGTAGGCTGCTAGAGGTATATATACCTGTGCAACAAAAATGCACAGAAGTGTAGTATGAGTACGTAATCAACGTGTACTCAGTGAGTATCCCGCCTAATCTCGAAGGAGTAGGGACGAGATGGCCAACTCTGACACTCACTAGAGGTCAATTAACAATATTTTAGAAATACGAGGAAAATTATGGATTTATAAAGTAGTTCAAATTCGCGAAGCTAGAAAACAAGTAAACACCTTCAACAATTAAGCAAGGGCTACCAAGGTTTATTCTTTATTATCTTATCAATTTATATCAAGCCACGAAGGTCCAAATCCACATTTACAATTCTCAAGAGACAAATAACATGCGCAAATCACACCGAGGCGACGGCCTGATCCAACAGGAATGTAAACTGTGCACTGCCGAGGGTCGAACGGCCCGAACCAATAGATGCATCTATTTAAATTTGCCGAGGCATTCAGCCCGTTCCATATATAAACACATACCCTGCTCGCGAATCACGCATGCGACGCAGGTACACATAAATACATGCTCAAATAGCTAATTAAGAATTTGTCGGGGGATATTTATCCAACTAATGCAATTTCTCTGTTTAACAATTCAGGACATGATGTTTAATCTCTTTTTAAGTTCATTTACTAATCAAAGGTGATTTAAACAATTCAAGTTATCAATGGGCTCATAATTAATCCAAGTATAACATGTTGATGGGTCCTAACTACCCAGACAATAGCATAATAGTAGCTACGCACGGACTCTCGTCACCTCGTGCGTACGTAGCCCCCACATAGAGGAGCACATAATCAATTATTTTATCTGTGGGGTAAATTCCCCCTCACAAGATTAGAAAGGAGACTCACCTCGCTCCGAAGATTCAAAACCGGCATTCTACATTCCTCCGAAGACTTGCACCAACGCACAATGCTCCCAAAACTAGCCAATGATGATAAAAATCCATTAAATATGCTAAATTATTCATTAGAATCTAATTTATAGAAATTCCCAACTCCGATCGAAAAGTTGACAAAAATGCCCTTAGGCCCACGTGCCCGAAATCCGAAATTTCTCCAAGATAAAGATTACTCATGACCTTAGGAACTCAAATATATAATTTTCTCTAAATTCCATACTCAAAATCGTGGCTAAATTCCAAGAATACAATTTTCTAGGTTTTCCACCAAAACCCCAATTTTTATACTAATTTTCATGTCTAATTCCATGGTATAATCTTGTATATAACTTGGAAATAAGTAGGAGTAGCTTACCTTAATATTGATGATGAAATCCCTTCTTGAAGCTCTCCAAAAATCGCCCAATGAAGTGAAGAAAATGAGAGAAATGGCCAAACATAAGATTTTAAAACAAAGCTTCTGCCCTAGCTATTTCCGCTTCTGCGGAACTATTACCGCTTCCGCTGTCACGACCCAAAATCCACTAAGGATCGTGGTGGCGCCGGACACCTCTGTCAGGCTAGCCAACTAACTCAACAATAAATTCCTCTTTTAATACTTTTGAAAATCTACGGTTTTTCCTTCTGTTTCACGTATAATAAGATCATTTTCCTGAATTCAAACTTAAATAAAATTAATTGGTGCAAAGATTTACCGAAACCATCCCAGAAACCCGGTGTCACAAGTGCATGAGCAACCACTGATAAAGACATAAAATACAACATAGCATCCGTCCGGAATACAATGGAAGGAAAAGAAATGCAGATACTAGAGAGGACTCTAAAGAGCTACGGGCCGCCTTGCATACTGCAGCTCACCTGGTCCCCGAATCGTCCGTGTTTCTGCGCCCAGTAGGCTGCTAATGCATCAAGTACCTGTGCAATAAAAATGCACAGAAGTTTAGTATGAGTACGTAATCAACGTGTACTCAGTTAGTATCCTGCCCAATCTCGAAGGGGTAGAGACGAGATGGTCAACTTTGACACTTACTAATGGTCCAATAATGATATACTAAAATGTGAGGAATTCATGGATTTATATAGCATGATCTAGTTCACAAGGCTGTAAAACAGGTAAACACCTTTAATAATTAGCAAAGGATTTTTTCAGGATTTCCTTTCTTCTATCTTCAGTAATTCATGTCAGGCCAAAAAGGCAATAACTACATCAAGTACTTCAAGTAAGTAACATAAACATGTGCATATCATGCCGAGGCGACGGCCCGATCCAACAGAATTGTAAATTGTGCACTACCGAGGGTCGAACGACTCGAACCAATAGATGCATCTATTTTCCCCACTCGCGAATCATCCATGCGACGCGGTCAACATAAAGTAAAAAATACCTTGCTCGTGAATCATCCATGCGACGCAGTCAACATAAAGTAGACAAATACCCTGCTCGCGAATCATCCGTGCGATGCAGGTACACACAGGAATACATGCTCAACTAGTCCAATAAGAACTTATCGGGGAATATTTATTCAAATAAAACCAATTCTCCTTTAACAATTTTTAAGAATGAAGTTTAACCCCTTTGAAACTCATTTACCAATTTTAATGTGATTTAGGTAGTTCAAACCATAAATGGGTTCACTATAATCCATGTATAACATGCGCTTTGGGTCCTAGACTACCCGGATAATAGCATGATAGTAGCTACGCACGGACTCTCGTCACCTCGTGCGTACGTAGCCCCCACAAATAGGAACACATAATCATTTACTTCACCTATGGGGTAAATTCCCCCTCACAAGATTAGAAAGAAGACCCACCTTGCTCCGAAGACTCGCAACCGACATTCCACATCCTTTCGAAGGCTTAAACCAACGCACAACGCACCAAAACTAGCCAATGATCACACAAATCCATCAATATATGCTCAACTATACTTTACAA